>MU756632.1:96983-107573 GCA_026770625.1 Nicotiana glauca
CAAGGATTTTATGAATGGAACGTTTTACCATTTGGATATAAAAATGCACCAGGAAGATACCAACATTTTATGGATAGCTATTTTAATCAACTAGAAAACTGTATAATCTACATAGACGATATACTACTATACTCAAGGACACAAGATGAACATATAAAATTACTAGAAAAATTTATACATATAGTAGAATCCTCAGGCATTAGCCTTAGTGAAAGCAAGGCAGAAATACTAAAAAATCAGATAGAATTCTTAGGAATCCAGATAGATAAAAATGGAGTAAAAATGCAAACACACATAGTACAAAAAATAATAAACTTAAATGAAACCTTAGATACAAAAAAGAAATTACAATCATTCTTAGGATTAGTTAACCAAGTTAGGGAATATATACCTAAGTTGGCAGAAAATTTAAAACCTTTACAAAAGAAATTAAAGAAAGATGTAGAATATCATTTCGATGAAAAAGATAAAATATATATACAAAAAATAAAAGATATGTGTAAAAAATTACCAAAACTATATTTTCCAGACGAAAACAGAGAATTTATATATATAGTAGAAACAGATTCAAGTGACCATAGTTATGGAGGAATACTTAAATACAAATATAAGAACGAAAAGATAGAACACCACTGTAGATATTATTCAGGATCATTTACAGAACCACAAACAAAATGGGAAATAAATAGGAAAGAATTATTAGCTTTATATAAGTGTTTATTATCATTTGAACCATACATAGTATACAATAAATTTATTGTTAGGATAGATAACACACAAGTTAAATGGTGGATAACTAAAAAAGTACAAGATTCAGTTACGACAAAGGAAATACGAAGACTCGTATTAAATATATTAAACTTCACATTTACAATAGAAGTAATCCCTACTGACAAAAATGTAATTGCAGATTACTTATCAAGACAGAGGTACACAAACAGATGAAGAAGAAACTACACAGAATCTATTCTCAATACTGTCACTACAAATGACAGAAATACAAAAAAGGCTACAAATGATAGAGGCAAACAACCTAAGCCAGCAGCATGGCTCAAAACATGCGGAACTAAGCCAACAGCATGGCTCTAAACATGCGGACCTAGAAGGTGATGTTGGGAAACACCTAAAAACCCAAAACCTACAAACTAACACTATTTTACATACAGCTGCAGGTACATCAACATCAGCAACAGGAAAAGGAAAACATACCAACACAAATATGAACGTCATGTTCAACAAGCCATATACCCCAAAATCCCAAAATCCTTTGGCACCATCACCACAAACAACTAGCTACAGAGAAAGCCTAAACCAGGAAAAACAAACCTACGATTACATTACCAACAGCTATATACAAAATATCCACAAGATTCAGACCTTTTTAAACCTAAATCCAAGATCAAAAACAACCCAAAACCCAAAAACAGACTATATAACACAACCATTACAAGGATACAACCGACTGATTGCCCAACCAGGGACGAATGCAAATTTAGTTAAAACATGTTACAATTACGGACTATTAAGTACAGTGTACACACAAACCGGACAAGAAATAGCTACAATACCAGAGCTATACAGTGCCTTTACTACCTACAAGAGAATCACCAAAGGAGACCTATTTTATATAAAGTTTTATGTAGCACCAGCAGAGATACTCTATAACGAGATAAAACCAATAATCCAAGTTATTAAATTAGGATTAACTAGGGAAATGATTATCCCTGAAAATGTACAAATACAACCAGAAATACCCAAACCTGATATACCAGCATTCTACTCAAACAAAAGAATTATAGGACTATCAACCATTCTAAGTGAACTAGTCAACAATTATGTAGAAGAAAAACCTATTTGGGGATACCAATCCCGAGAACACACGATGATCTACACCCATTCAAAAAACCTAAGAGAAAACGACATGGAAGAGATACGGAGATGGATTAAAACATTAATCCAACCAGAAGAAGCACCCATTACAAGAGCTATTAGAGGAGAATTTATTTCTCAAAACTTAATGACAAGATACTGCAAACAAATTAGTCCAATCTACTCAGAGCATATATGTTCGAAATGTCAAGGAGAGAAAAACATAGTTCCAGAAATCAAATTTGAAGAAGAAGATGAAAACTAAAAAGATACGCAACAAAATATCAAGAAAGAGACAAAGGAATCTTACAACAGAAGCTACAAGACAAAAACAAAAGGACAGCTAGCAGGACCGGCAGGACCCAAGAAAAAGCAGAAAATGACATAAAGAAAAAAGCTATGTAATTATTAAAGCAACTTTTGACTTTATGTAAATTATTTTCCATCTTTTAGTCTTTAAGTCGTTGTTGTGAGTCCCACTTTATCACTACCACTGTCAGTGGAAAAACTGTTGGGAACGCGTCTTTTACTTTAATTTTAGACCGTCCAAGTGTAAAGTTAGGAGGACGATGTTTGGATTAGTTTTCGTTATAAATAAACAGCCCTTAAGGCTTAGAGGGACACACCTTACCTTACCCCTTTCAGATCCTTCTGAAAAAACTCTCTTGTAACCTCTCTTGTAAAAATCTATTCAGTGAAATAAATTAACATCTTTAATCTATGGAGCAATCCAAACCTATGAAAGAAGAAATCCCCGATATACAGCATCAAGTAAGTTTTCTTATAAATATGTATAGCTAAATACATATATTCCTGAAATCTCTAGATTATCATAATTGTTATCATGTTATAACTGTTATTTAGAATAATTTTAGTAAGTTTGCCATGAATAATTATGCTGAGAGTAGTTTAAGCCCAGACTATGCCATCCTAAGGGTGAAACCAGTAAGGCAGGAGGCCGTGATAGGGAAGTAACCAAAGTTGAGGCGCTGTTAGGGTAAAATGATTGAAGCAAAAAATCATGGTAGTGACTAAAAGAATTATTCTTAGTAACCTGTTATAAAATGGCGATAAATATGATAAACAAAGAGATTAAAGGAATAATTTTAGCCAAACATCAATTAAAAATGAATCACACTTACATTTTAGATAATACTGATGAATATAAAATAACTATTCTGTATGTACTTAGATCACTTAACAATGATATCAAAAATATAATTTTTGACAAATTACTTATGAACGAAATACTAGAATTAATGACCCAACAATGGTATGACTTAGCAGAATTATCTGACTTAGAAGAAGAAATAATAAGCTTATCTGAATTTGATATACTCACAGAAGATATATATTCAGATTAAATGAACCTAATAGAAACCCGAAAAATAATGGAATTACAAAAACATAGAATACACCAAAATATGCAATTATATCAAGAATCTAAAGATCCTATATTCCTAGAACATATAGAAGATAATCTAAAACAATTAAAAGAATTACATGATAAGGACAAACTGGAAAAACAAAATGTAAATGAATTAATAACATACTATCAACTCCTAAAAATTAATATAAAAGGATATATAGAAACAGGAGAGATAGAATATTTAAAATATATAACAAATTATAAAATAGAGATATTAAAATTAGAATTTACAATAAGAAAATATTATAATTAAGCATGATAAATCAAGAATATTTACCATACTGGATAGAAATCACAGAGAAAATAGAAACTTTAGAACAACAACTAAAATTGACAATTAATATTTATTTAATAACAAAAGATACAGACCATCTGTTAAATATGCAACAAGATATAACAGAAATATTAAAACTAAAACCATTACAGATAGAATACTACAATAAAGTATTTACCACATGAAAATAACCATAAATACAATAAATCCACTAAACAAAAATATAAATACAATTCTATAGAATGGCAGAAAAATATAAGATAACAAATATGTATGATTTAATAAAAAAGTATTCTGAATATACTAAACTTATGAATAGACTAAACTTATGAAAAACTATGAACAAAAGCTAATCGGAGCTCAATCCGACCCACAAACCCCCCTAAAATAAATAGTATATGTTGAGAATCTGAAAAACAAATGTAGATAGCTGAATTCTACATGAATGTCAAGTTGTAAAAATGATACTATTTACAGTTAAAGAAAATCGTACGGGACAAGGCGTTCGTGATCCAAGAGAAAGTTCAGAATGTGATACCTAAAAATGAGGAGTAAAGAGTAACATTTAGAACTATTAATAACCTGAGAAAGTTATAATCTTAATTATCAAAGATAAAATGGTACATTTCAATGAGACTTCTTTTGTCTTTTCTTGCATCATCCCATTTCTATCTACATTCCAGCTTATTAAGGGGAAACAGCCTCTTGTAAAAATGCAGGGTAAGGCTGCGGACAATAGGCCCTTGTGGTCCGACCCTTCCCCAGACCCCGCGCATAGCGAGAGCTTTGTGTACCGGGCTGCCCATTTATTCCAGCTTATTAACTACTCTTCTATGTCAAAGTCCAGGAATATGAGCAATTTTCCAGTAATCCCCACTTTGACTGTCCTTAAGCTGCACTGTCATTAACAACTTTTCAGAAATTTGTTCCAGCGACAGATACTGAAGCTTGCTCAAATTCTCAATCCCCAAGGGCAACTGCTCCATTAATCTACAGTTGCGCAGTTGAAGTTCTTCAAGTAAAGGCATTGCACCCTCTTCCACTTTGATTTGCCTCAGTTTTTCAGAGTGCCAAATACATAATTCCTTCAGTTTCTTGAATCCAACTGCCTTGAACGTCAGTTGTTCGCCTTCATAGGCCCGGTCTAGCACCAGTTTTACAAGATTTGGCAAATCTTGAAGAGTGTCTAGCGCATTGTCCATTAATTTGCTCCATTTTAAATGAACTGAGGTCAAGGCTTGAAGAGAAGTTACCCATTGTGGAAACCTCTCTAAACGCCCTTCGAATACTAATGTTCGGAGGGATAAGTGTGTAGAAGAAAGGGGATAGTGCAAATCAATAATGTCACTCACCCCATAAGATGAGATACATAGTTGTTGAAGATTTATCAACTTGTTAATGGAAGAACAAAACTCCCTTCCATGTTTTCTTCTCAGCTTCACAATGTATAACATTCTTAGTCTTGTTAACTTTCCCAATTCAATCACCGTGCTTGAAGTGGCTTTTATAGAATTCACCATTTCCAAAGACACAAGGGTTCCTATCTTCTTAGGAGCTTTAAAACCATGCAAAAATCCAGCACCACGTCGATGAATGAAGATATGGCAAAGATGTTGAAGCTTTAGTATCTCACCAGGTAACCTTTTTACCAATGTCTCTCTTAGGTCCAAGAACTCGAGGTTCTCAAGCTTTCCTATTGATCCTGGCAGATGTTTTATCTTAGTTTTCCTCAAGTTTAGAAACTTGAGATGAAACATTTCAAAGACATCTTCTGGTATTTTCACCAATGGGGCTCCTGTTAGGTCTAAGACCTTGAGTAACTTAAAACTTCCAGTTAACAGCTTCAACAAGAATGAATTAGAGACAGAATCTGATGACCCGAGCGTTATTAGAGAGTGTAGATGCTTAAACCGATCAATATCTTGTATATCACTAGCCAATGGATCAGAGATTACTAGATGTCTGACTTTGTGAGGCCTTCTTGTAATTTCTTCTCTATTAGTTATAGTTGCAGTTACCCTTTCTGCTGACTTGGAAAGAATGACTTCATACCACAAGTTATGAATGGTGAATGAATCTAATCTTCCATCACGGTACTTTTCAGCAACTTGGATCAAACTTCTGTTTGCAAGTTCATTGAGATAGGTTTCAGCAACTTGTGCAATTGCCTTTCCTTCTCTTTCTAGGACAAGTCCTTCTGCTGCCCACAGTCGAATCAGTCTCATCTTATCGATGACATGAAATTCTGGAATTATGCTCAGATATGTGAAACAAGACTTGAGATAGAAAGGCAAGTCTTGATAACATAGATTGAGTATCCTTTTCATGTGCTCGACTTCACTATAACTACCTTGTAGCTTGTCAACAAGGCTGCGGTGAAACAACTCCCATGCCTCTTTTCTTTTCCCTTTATCAGCCAAAGCACCAGCAATCGCCAAAATCGCCAGTGGCAGGCCTCTGCATGTCCGTATTATGTCTTTGGAGATTTGCATTAGAGATGAAGGGCATAATAGGCTGCCTGAAAATGCCTTTCTGCAGAAAAGAATCCAAGATTCTTCTTCAGACAAAGGCTTCAAACTATAAACATGACTATTACCACCAGTTTCTGCACAAATGGTATGGCATATTTCAGCAAAACGCGATATGATGATTACCCTGCTGCCACAGTTTTCGATAGGAAAGATACATTTGAGAGCCCTCCATGTAGCAATATCAGGGACATCATCAAGAACAATAAAGTACTTTGATGACTCAAAGATTTGTTGGATTAACTCTGCCAACATGTTAGCATCCATTGCTTCAACTGCTCGACGGCTATGGTCATTTTTTGGAGTAATCATGTTCTTCATTAGCTCCTTAACATCAGAAAACCTTGGAATCTCAATCCACTGTGTATGATTGAAATGCTTTTTCACTGCTGCATCATCATATACTTTCTTGATTAGGGTGGTTTTCCCTATACCTCTAGTTCCAACTACACAATGCAATTTCCATTCTTGATCATCAGAAAGTAACCAATCAAGAATCACTGGTTTGTGATTTTCAATTCCTACAAGATCTGATTCATCAACCAGAACTACTTCTTCATAGTTATTACCCAATGTAGTAATGTTACTACTCTCAGCACTTATTGTAACACCATATTTCTGAAGAAATATTTTATGTCCTTCAGAAATGACGATGATTCGGGCTTTGATGCCTTCCAATAACATTGAAAGATTATCATTCTGAGCTTCAAATAACTTCTCAGACATTAATGAATGATGGGGTTTTTTCCATGGCCATGATCCCTTTTCTTGAAAATTGTTGCACATAACAACATGTTTTTCAAGAATGTCTTGGACATCATGTGCAAGTTCTTGTACTTGTTTGATCCATACTTGTAATTCAGCATCTTCTTCTTCGTTTGCATCAGCTACTCTTGAGAAAGTCCTCATATGCTCAAATGCATCCTTGATATGAACAATTTCTTGTTGAATTTCTTCAAGAAATTTTTGTCCACCATTGAGCAAGGTTGAAAGCTGATGTACAAAATAAGTTATAGCACTCTCTGCCATTTTCACTCAGTATATAATTTCTTAAGCAAATTTAATGCAAGATGTTGGTGTACTTGTGGTGGAATTTGGTGATCAATTTATATGGATCAAACTTTGAACTGGTTTGTGCTCCAGAATCGCGTTATGTAAATGATTACTGCAAATTGCAAGCTTAAGAAATATTATTCTAGTTATTAATTACTCGTTTACTACTACTAGTTGGAGTATTTCTCTTATTTTATATTCATGTTATATGAGCTGACTTTGAACAAACCTAACGTGGCCAGCAATTTGGAGGTTGCTTTGTTGATTACTAGCTGTCTAAAATTTTGATATTGTCAACTTGAACGTTTACACAGAAATCTCCAATATTTCTATCTATCTTTTGTCAATTTTGGCAATACGAGTGGCATAAGCTATTTCTTATAAACATGCTTTCGAGAAGAAAGTCGTGATAAATGCTGACAAGCCATTCAAGTTTTGTGGTATATAATATGTCGAAATGGTAAATAAGAGTTACGGTATTGCATCTTTCATGTATGGTGACTAAACTATCTTTCTATAGGGATAGACAATATTAACCATATTTTAATTAAAAAATTCATATGGTAAAGTCTTACTATTAATTATCTTTATGTATTTGGGATTTCGTTTAACTTTCTTGCATATATACATGGGGCAGAAGTATTAAATGTATCTAGTGATTTTTTAGCTAGCTTGACAAGGATTAATTTGCTTTATAAGGAACTTGTGCGTATACTATTAGTGTAGTTTGTAGAATAAATCAAGGAATAAAAATAAATGACAAAGAAAATATGGAACAGATTGAAAATCACTCCCAAAATTACGGTCTACAATTTTGAAAATAAAGTAAAGAATGATTGCATAAATTTTAATAATTATTCGATGCCATTACAAATGAGATTTCGGTCTTTATATAGGAGCATACAACTATAACGGTTCCCTTACTTAATTCGGACTCACTAATGGTATTAATTGCCTTGATTGCCCGTTTCCATATACAACTGTAACGGAAATGTTTATGGTTAAAGATTCCTTGTAACCGTATAGATATCCATTTGTTGTTTATGTCAGGTTCGTATATATTCCCTTCTTTACAACTTTTATTCATTTCGTTTCTGTTTCTCTTTTTACAACTGTAAGGTCCGGCTTTTTCCTCAATGTAATCTGTAGGTGTTTTTCCCATGCCTTTTCCGCATATTTGAACTCATCTAATTAAGAACGCCACTTGTCACCATATTGATAGTCCACATGTCATGCCTTTTTTCTACCAATACAGTAAAATTAAAAGGTGATTAGTTCTCAAGGTAATATATGAAGGACAAAATTAAATCTAACAATCTCTAGGTTTTCAAGATCACGTTACTGGAGGGAGGATTGCAAGATCAGTTGCTGATGCTGATGTCCAAACTCAGGGTGCTGCTCGAGACGGGGTTGGAGCTAGAAGCCTGGATGCGAGTTCGGTCGAACACAATGCTTTTGTTCAAATAATATATTTGTGTTAAGATATTCATTAAATATGTACACATATTAAATTTAGAATTCAATTATTAACACTTAAAGTGGTCGTTTCCAATATCAAAACTCATACAATCGAAATCCTAGCTCCGCTTCTAGCTAGAGGAGGATATCATCAGGTTCTTGCAGAAAAAGAGGTTCTTGCAGTTGGGACTAATAGTAACCATCTTTTAAGACTATATAGTCCCCTTAGAAATATCAATTTAAGAAACAATTTCTATTTATCGAAATAGTACAGATTCTTGAGTTTAATTCTTAGGAAGGGATATATTTTTATGGAAATTAAGCTATGCCAAAAACACTCTCGTTTGGACTTTCAAAAGTGAAAAATATCATTCTCTTCTCTTAATGATGCGATGCTGAACTTGGGGTCGCTTCTTTAGTCTCGCCAAGAAGCAATTTTAGACCTACTACTTGTGACAATTTTAGTAAACTTTTATGTATAAATTTATATTTCACGTTAAAAATATTGGGTTCAAATGAACTCGATTCCGCTACTCTACAACCGCCCATGTCGATCGAGTAGCATATTTCTGAGAATTGGACAGTTTTGTTTTACATGGGAAGGAAAAGTCAAATTTTTATCTCAAAATAGACAAACATGCGTGTGGCAAACGCCAAAATGTTTCAATAAATACTAGGATACTATCTTGAATGGTTAGCATCGCCCATATAATTATGGTTATTTGTCCTTTCAAAATTGGTTCGTATTATTTGATGGAAGCTTATTACGTATCATTTGTCAATCTCATGATTTCATTATCAGCTTAGCATGCCAGTTGCTTATTTATAATTCTAGATTTACCCTTTTTGTCTTCTTGTTACTTGGTAAATACCTCTCCCGCATAGGGTATTTATACCTAACTAAACAATTAACCTTAAGAATAGGTAAATCGAAGTGAAAATTCATATCACTAAGTGTAAAAAAGTGTATATGCAGAACATCTCTTACACCCATAGCTTAGTATAAACATCCGGTGCGGGTAAGTTTTTTTCCGTTACTTACTTTCAAATATTTAGGTTTTTTAGTAGCATCCGCAATTATCGATATACTTACCTCAATCGCACCCAAAAAAAAAGGGAGTTCATAGTACAAAAAAGGATACTGCATCTTTTGTGGTGTAAATATGAATATTGATCTCTGTTTGCTCAAAAGTTATCGTGTGCTTTATGAGTGCAAAACAATACAAATAAGTTACGGGCAAATCATAGCAAATCGTAATAATCCATTGGACCAAGCGAAGAACATGAAAATAAGTGCTCAAAATTAAGAGGAGAAACAGTAAAAGCCTTTATTGATAGTATGGAATTGCTCTGCCTCTCCATGGAGAGGTTCAGAGCATTACAATGGTGTTCCTTTTTCCATAATATGGGTATTATTGTGTGTTTTCTCTCTCTCGGGAATAGTGAAGAAGAAGGATCCCCCTTTCTAGGGTTTCCTCTCTTGGTATTTATAGTTGTGAGCTTCGTGAGCTGGCAATAAGTGGCCGTGACCACGTTGGGGTTTTGCCTTCATGATGGCGGATGGGTCGTGGCCTTGTTGATCAAATAACAAGTGTTAAATACCGTTAATTCTGAGTGGTCGTACCACTTATTAATCATGAATTAGCTTAAGACGGAATTAACTTCGTTAATTATCGTGGGGTCGGATTCTGACCCATACAGTTAGTCCCTCCGCTTATTGAGGTCGTGTTTCGGCCGAGCTCGATGAGCGAACTTCATCGATTGTGATTTGAAAAAAACTCAAATAAGGGGGTCGATTTATTGACGATGGTGGCCTTAGCCGTTTACACGTTGGAGATGGTCGTAGCCATGTACGTGACTTCGACTGTCGTCGAGTTTGTTTGTCGTAGTCGAGCTGGGTCGACTTATTGACGATGGTGGCCTTAGCCGTTTACACGTTGGAGATGGCCGTAGCCATGTACGTGACTTCGACTGTCGTC
>MU756632.1:109092-121118 GCA_026770625.1 Nicotiana glauca
TGCCCACCGAATTCTATCCCTTTCTCTTTAGTAGATCAACAATGGCAGGCAGTTCTTCCCACGATGCTCTTCCGATAGATTTTCCAGTCAATTTTCCGGTAGTTGAAGGGCCACCTCCGGCAATGGGAGGTGCAGAACAGATAGAGACCGGAGAAGTTCCGTCGGTTGACGAGGTAGTTCCTCGGCTCGGAGGTCCGGCGATTGATTTCACCGTCGACGGTGGAGAGGACTCGGTGGATGAAGCCCCGTTAATGGGGGAATTGGGGTGGCCCGATTACGGGAACAGGGGGTCATTCCCACCCATAAATAGATCGTTCTCGCTAGAAGCGAGGAGCGGGTCCATACCGACCGCAGGGGATACTGCGTTTTTTACGCCTATCCCTTCAGGTTGGGGTTCAAGATCCCGCTCCCAATGCTGGTGGTGGATTTCTGCCGTTATTACGGGATGTGCCCGGGTCAGCTCACTCCTTCCCTCTACAAATTGTTGGCAATGTTCATCAAGTACGCGGAATAGGCCCGTAGGGAGGTCACGCTGCAGCATGTGCTTAGTCTCTACGCTCCCCAGAGAGTCCATGGCACCATGATTCAGGCGTGCCCTCATGGGTCGAGAGGCCTGGTCATGAGATTGGATGACGAGGTCGACCCTCGCCCTTTCGAGCACTTCTTTTATATCAGGACCAGGCATCTGGTGGCGGATGCTACTGGGTTCCTAGAGGCTTGGAACCATGCACGTAAGTTCTTTAGTGGTCGAATTCCCTTTTCTTCCCCTCTTTATGATTCGTGATCATGAGCGTTAACTTGTGTCGTTTCTTTGTAGCCGACAGGTCGCCGCCGGCCCCATTGCCTTGGATAAGTGAGTGGGTCGAGGCCGCACTCCCCCATACAGCGGGGATACGCACATGGATGTCTGTCTGGGCGAGGCATGGCCGCAGGCCCGCAGCCGGTGAGAATTCAACTTCTACTTTTTCGTTCTGTTTCATCTCTATTTATTGACTTTGTTTTCTGTGATCAGGAAGGGCACGCCGCGTCAGGGCTCCCCAGCTGACCTTTCGTAGGCCTGGCGCGACCGCTCGGCTTATGGCAGCACCGGTGCTATGCCCAGTACCGAGGGCGGCATCGGTTGAATCTTCAGCAGCTCATTCTCCAGTACGGGCTATATTTCGGGTCGAGGGGACGTCGGAAGCTGTGCGCCCTAAGGCGGAGTCGCCCTTAACTGAGTTGGAAGAGGAGGAGGAGAGGCCGTTGATAAGGCGGAGGGTTGCGTTCGTGCCGGCTCCTCCCGTGGTGATTAACTTGGACTCCCCCCCAGGAGAAGAATGCGCCTGCAGCGTCTGGCCTTGAGGGCGGACAAATAGAGGGGTTGCCCCAGTTGGCTTAGGCCATGATGATACCGTCGCTTCGGCGACTGGATTGGTGGTTCCAGTCGCTGAGATGGGAGGTAGTTCCTCAGCGGCTGTTATTGTTGGTGACCCAAGCGCTCCTCCAGCGGCTATGGCGGGTGCCTCTACCTCACGGGCAGCAGGAGGAGGGAGTGACGCCGGAGGAGACAGATATGAGTCCGAGTCCGACTTGGATCCTAATGACGTCCGTATGATTCAAGAAGGTCTCACTAACTCAACGGTGCGTGCCAAAGGGCGATCTCACTTTGTTGAGGTTCTCGCGGAGTCGAACTTATTGCTTCAAGGGAATAACTTGGTGAAGCTATTTGAGGTGCTATGCTCGGAGACCGAGAACGCGTCGTTGAGGGACGTCACAGATATCAGACTGATGAATGAAGTGGTCGTGATGGTCCTGAGGGTACGTTACTACGACCTTAGTTCATTTTTTCCTTGCCTTAGTTTATTCTTTACCGTAATCGTTGTTTTTGCTTTGCAGTCTTATCTGCTGGAGGTGGAGAGCATCCGCCGAGCCCGCACCCGCTCGGGGGTATTTTTGCGTTCGTTGGAGAAGTACCGTCGCTGCCGAGACCGGTGCCGGGAGATGCGCGAGCGCTTGAGGAACGACCCCGTAGTCGGGCCTTGGTCGAGGAGCTAGCGAGGCGGGAGCTTCAGGTGCAGCAGGCACTTTGCAGAACGCACGCCCTCGAGGAGCAACTTCGTCAGAAGGACAAGGAGCTTGAGGTGGGAAGGCGGGACGCAGCTGAGAGGGAGCGCCAAGATCAGGCCAAGGCAGCGGAGGCCGTTGCGGCATGGAACGGGAAGGTGACCGCATTGGAGGGTGAAGTCGCGGCTTTGAGGTAGCAGGCGGGGACCGCTTCGACGAAGGCCGCAGGGTTGGAGGAGGCACTTCATGTTCGTGAGAGGGAGTGGGGGTTGGAGAGAGCTGTCGCGGCCTTTAGAGAGGCGGGGCTAGAGGACCGCATTGGGGTCTTTGAGCGGGATGCCCAAGCCATGGCGGATCGGATCGCGGCCTTGGAGGAGGAGAATTAGCGCCTACGGGACCAGGCCGCCCTTTCCAACCAGGCTCGCGAACTTTGGGTTTTTGCCGAGGCCCAACGCGATGTATATAAGAATTTGTGGGAGGCCAGTATCGTGACCGAGGCTGCGTTCGAGGAAGCGCGTCAGAAGGCTCGTGAGGCCTGTACCGACTGTGGCTTTGACGCGGCGACGCCAGAGGTTGGCGATGGTGTAGATGACGGCGTGGATGGCGCCGAGTAGAAAGATTTGTTGTATTTTTTGTTTCGCTTGCCGCTTGGTGATTTGGGTGTTTCTTGTTTTTCTTCTCCTTTTTTTTTATTTACCGACCTTGGCCGGGTGTAAGCAGGGATGACCCGTCATTGACTTTGTAAATATATAAATTTTCTTTTCCATTGCTTGCCTTGTGCTTGTTTTGTGTCTTTCCTTTTTCCCCCTTAGACTTTTCTTTTGCGCGTGTTCAAGGGGTGATTTGCTGAGTTTGACTCTGGTAGGCATGTTAATTTTTGGTTATTAGCGGCCTTGCTTCTTCGACTTGGTGCGGGCGATTCTTAGCCGTTATTTGGCGATAGCGGCGCTTAGCCTTAGTCCCAGTTCGGACGCGGTCGAACTACCGGTTGTGATGGTAAAAAATGCGGCCTCGTAGTTTGACCGGGGCCGAACTTTACGTGGCCCGAATCTTAATTCGAGTTGGGAGTACTTACTTGAATGGCGAGGGTGCCTATCCTGCGCTTCGATTCATTGGAGGTCGGGCTTTGCTTTCACAGATGAAGGCGTTTGGCCTGAGTCTCGGTTCAACTGTGGTTGAACTTGCTAAAGTTGAGGACGAAGGCGTCCATCCTTGTAGTTCGAGCGAGGTCGAGCTCGTTGGATTTAATGGCGAAGGCGCATAGCCTGAGTCTTGGTTCAACCGTGGTTGAACTTATTGGCGAACACACGTAGCCAGAGTTCCAATTCGACTATTGTTGGACTTTGTTAAATTTGATGGCGAAGGCACATAGCCCGAGTCTTGGTTCAACTGTAGTTGAACTAATTGGCGAAGACGAATAGCCTGAGTCCTGGTTCAACCGTAGTTGAACTTTTTGGTGAAGGCGCATAGCTTGTCTTGGTTCAACCGTAGTTGAACTTGTTGGTGAAGGCGCATAGCCTGAGTCCCCGTTCAACCGTAGTTGAACTGTTTGGTGAAGGCGCATAGCCTGCCTTGGCTCAACCGTAGTTGAACTTTTTTGGTGAAGGCGCATAGCCTGAGTCCCGGTTCAACCGTAGTTGAACTTTTTTGGTGAAGGCGCATAGCCTATTTTGGTTCAATCGTAGTTGAACTAATTGGCGAAGGCGGGTAGCCTGAGTCCCGGTTCAACCGTAGTTGAACTTTTTTGGTGAAGGCGCATAGCCTAAGTCCTGTTTCAACCGTAGTTGAACTGTTTGGTGAAGACGCATAGCCTGTCTTGGTTCAACCGCAGTTGAACATTTTTGGTGAAGGCGCATAGCCTGAGTCCCGGTTCAACCGTAGTTGAACTTTGTTGGTGAAGGCGCATAGCCTGTCTTGGTTCAACCGTAGTTGAACTTGTTGGTGAAGGCGCATAGCCTGTCTTGGTTCAACCGTAGTTGAACTTGTTGGCGAAGGCGCATAGCCTGAGTCCCGGTTCAACCGTAGTTGAACTGTTTGGTGAAGGCGCATAGCCTGAGTCCCAGTTCAACCGTTGTTGAACTTTTTTGGTGAAGGCGCATAGCCTAAGTCCTGGTTCAACCATAGTTGAAATGTTTGGTGAAGTCGCATATCCTGTCTTGGTTCAACCGCAGTTTAACTTTTTTGGTGAAGGCGCAAAGCCTGTCTTGGTTCGTGGGTTTGTGGGATCTGAAGCTCGGTTTTGATTCGAGATCTTGAGCAGCTTAATCGTTATCTTCCCAATCAGGGTATGTAGGCTGTCTTGAAGCGATTCTCGATTCGAGATTCCTCCGTGCTGGTTTCCGGATGGAGCCCTTATCAGGGATGCGGGAAATCTCTTATGAAGATTCTCTCCAAAAAGGGAGGGGGCTTCTTCTTCTTGTTTGCACTATCCGATAGATGAGAGACAGAGGAATTGGATCTCGATTCGAGATCTTCGAGTTCCATCGGCCTGATATGCCGCTTTGGCTTGTTTGAGCTGGGTTGTTCTTCCTTTTCAGGCGTTTCTTTCCTTTTGGTCCATGGAAGAACTACGCGATTTTGCTATGAAATCCCCACAGACGGCGCCAAATTGTTTGCTCAAAAGTTATCGTGTGCTTTATGAGTGCAAAACAATACAAATAAGTTACGGAAAAATCATAGCAAATCGTAATAACATTGGACCAAGCGAAGAACATGAAAATAAGTGCTCAAAATTAAGAGGAGAAACAGTAAAAACCTTTATTGATAGTATGGAATTGGTCTGCCTCTCCATGGAGAGGTTCAGAGCCTTACAATGGTGTTCCTTTTTCCATAATATGGGTATTATTGTGTGTTTTCTCTCTCTCGGGAATAGTGAATAAGAAGGACCCCCCTTTCTAGGGTTTCCTCTCTTGGTATTTATAGCTGTGAGCTTCGTAAGGTGGCAATAAGTGGCTGTGACCACGTTGGGATTTTGCCTTTATGATGGCGGATGGGTCGTGGCCTTGTTGATCGAATCAGAAGGATTAAATACCGTTAATTCTGAGTGGTCGTACCACTTATTAATCATGAATTAGCTTAAGACGGAATTAATTTTGTTAATTGTCGTGGGGTCGGATTCTAACCCATACAATCTCGTAACTCTTGGAGAATAAAATGTACATAATGTAAAAATTATACAAATATATTTAGAATTAAATTATTTTAAAATAATTGAAAATTTAGAGCAAAAAATAGTTTACTCTCTCAAATAATAATAGTACTTGTTTCTTTCTTTTGTTTTTTGACAAAGGGATTATTGCTTTTGATATTATGATGTATACTTCAGTAATAAGATAAGCATTTTCTTTTGGATCTTTTATTAGAAATTGACATTTCAGTACTAGGATAGTGTGAATCTTGTTTCTAGTACAAAATTTGTTTTCGCGACTTTGATTAGATATCAACCCTTTTAAATTTGTTATCGCTTTCATTTGCGTAACGTGCATTTTAGATATTAGACCATCTGTAATTTAATTTTGCATTCCTTCCTTCTACCACCTCCTCACATAGTGATTGACTAGCCCCTTTACCACCTATTCAACCACAACAACAATGAGATACCAAGTGGAATTTCATGAGTGGAATCTGAAAAGGTAGAGTGGGTAGTGTGTATGCAGATTTTATTTTATTTTAGTGGTGGCAAAATGGTTAAAAGAAAATAGTTAACCATGAATATTATCCACTAAAAAATAGGTTGAAATAATGAAATTTTTAAAAACGGATCAAATATTTAGAAAATGGATAACTAATGAGTAAGAATGGATAACCAATGGGTATAACTTTTACATTTGTAAAGGCCTCAAATTGGGGGTTCCTCAAGTTAGGGAGACTAAGAATTCTCCCAAAAGTGATCATATACAAGAAATCATGGATAATATGGTTACCCATATTAGCCGGTTAACCCGTTTTTTGTTCGTATTAAATATGAGTCGGGTCGGATAATTAATCTATTTTTTCATTACTCATTTTCGACCCGAGCCTCATCCAACCCGCCCGTTTGCCACTCTTACCCTACTTTATGAATATTATTTCCAATGGACTCCCGGCAAAAAAAAATGCATAATTGCAGCTGTGTTGAAAAACAAAAACGGTAGTGGAAAAGCCATGAAAAGATCAGCGGTAATTAAAACCATAATTTTCCTGCACTTATGACAAGTACAGTAGAGTACCATATCACCGACAAAGTTTATGTGTGTAACTAACTTTTTGCCGAACAAATTGAAGGGTAAGAAAGGAGATGATAATTTACGATATGCATGGAAAAAATATATATCAAGTTTAACTATCTTATATATGGTCCAAATTTGTTCTTCAAATAGATCCGCATTTTGTTTGACGTTATCGTGAAAATTACATAACTTTTGTCAATTACTATCGACAGTTAATTCTCTGTCTATTACTCTCTATATTTTGTGAATAGACGTGATATAAAAGATACTTAGATATTTTGGAGTAACCTTAGTTCCTCGGCTTCTTAGTATCACAATGAGGCATCTAGGTCAATCCAACCAAATCAAAGCTATAGAAGGAATATCGGAGGGTGCCATAAATTTTTTGAGTTTCATCTCAAGATCCTCCGATGGGTGCCATAAATTTTTCGGCGTACTCAAGAAAGACCATGGAATCCAATGGAATTCCGAGTGCGTCGAAGCCTTGAAGGAATTAAAGATGTACCTATCTTCACCCCCACTACTCGCCAAGGTGAAACCTGGAGAGCGCCTCCTCGTCTACCTAGTCGTGTCTGATGTAGCCGTAAGTGCGGTCCTGGTCCGAGAAAACAAAGGTACACAATCCCCCATTTATTATATTAGCAAAACTCTGGTTGATGCCGAAACAAGGTACCCACACCTCGAGAAGCTAGCCCTGGCATTGGTCGTAGCTTCACGAAAACTTAGACCCTATTTTCAATGCCACCCCATCTCGGAGGTCACGACCTTTCCCCGGAGGAGTATTTTGCACAAACCCGAACTGTCGGGCATATTGGCCAAATGAGCCATAGAATTGAGCGAGCACGTTATAACCTATCAACCGCGAACAACGATAAAGCCGCAAGTGCTCGCTGACTTCGGCAAAAAAAGAATGTCTGAAGTCGAAAAGGAAGCCGACAGTACATCCCCCAAAATACACGACCTGTGGGTATTGTATACCGACAACACCTCTAACGCATTGGAGTCGGGACTGGGACTCGTGCTCGAGGTCCCAACTGGCGAAGTATTTCGCTAGTCTATAAGATGCCCAAGTATGACTAACAATGAGGCCGAGTATGAAGTCGTGATTGCAGGACTCGAGTTAGCACTCAAGTACGGAGCAAAGCGAGTTGTCCTACGTTGCGACTATCAGTTCGTCATCAATCAAGTCACAGGGACTTTCCAAATCAAGGAATAAAGACTACAAAAATACCAAGACGAGATATCCAAATTGTTACCCGAGTTTGGTGAGTACCAACTCGACCAGATCCCTCGAGCCCAAAATATCGAAGCAGACGGCCTCGCCAAATTAGCAGCGGCCACTAAAAGCATAGCTAAATGAAGAAACGTGGTCTCTCTCCTCCACTCGTCGGTCGATCAAATTGAGGTACGAACTGTAAACCTAACTTGGGACTGGGGAAACCGTATTATCACATATTTGCAGGATGGCATGTTCCCTGATGACAAAAGAGAAGCCAAAAAGCTTCGAATGCAACGGCCAGGTACAATGTCATCAACAACGACTTGTACAAGAGAACCTATGGCAGCTCCCTAGCAAAATGCTTGGGCCCAAACCAGATACGGCGTGTTTTGGAGGGGGTCCACGAGGTCACTGTGGAGCCCATACCGGCAATTGAGCCCTAGTAAGGTGCCTCATACGAGCAGGCTACTACTGGCCCATAATGAAGAAAGAGGCCGCCGACTTCGTACAACAAATGCGAACAATATGCCCCCATGATCCATCAAGCAGGCGAGTACCTCCACTCAGTCACCCCACCTTGGCCTTTCATCAAAAAGGGGATGGACATCGTTGACACCCTCCTAGAAGGACAAGGTAATGTACGATTTCTATTAGTTTTAACTGACTATTTTTTAAAGTGGGTAGAAGTAGGTGCATTCACCCAAATACGCGAGCAAAAAGTGATCACCTTCATATGGAGAAATATCGTATGCCGCTTCGGCCTCCCCAAAGAAATTTGTTCTGACAACGGGCCCTAATTCACTAGAGAAAGATTGCCGAGTTCTTCTAAAAATGGCACATGAAAAGAATACTCTCCATGCCATATTATCCCGTGGTCATGGACAGGTGGAGTCCTCCAACAAGTCAATATTGAACATCATGAAGAAGAAAGTCGAGAATTCCAAGGGACTATGGCCGGAGTTGCTGTCAGAAGTGCTATAGGAATACCGCACAACGACAAAAACAAGAATAAGAGAAACACCAAACTCAATAGTCTATGGCACTAATACAGTAATACTGGTCAAGGTCGGATAGCGAAGTTTGAGGTACTCACATGAGAGTAGGAGGCAAGACCTTGATGAGGTCGAAGAACAAAGAGACATAGCTTACATAAGGACGGTTGCTCAGAAACAACAGGCAGAGTGATAATTCAACAAAAAATCCAAGGTTAGACCTCTTAGAGTCCGATACTACATACTCAAAGACAAAGCACAAGCGAGCAAAGACCCATGAGGAGGAAAGCTAGGGACTAATTGAGACAGCCCGTATAAAATTGCGGCGGCAGCAAGCAAATGGTCGTTCCAACTAGAAACGATGGAAGGGAAACTATGGCCAAACAACTGGAACATCGCTCACCTCAAGTACTTTAACTTCTAAGGAAAAATATTCTCCGAGCCATACTCTTTTACCCTCACTTGAGTTTTGTCCCAATTTGGTTTCTCTCAGGAAAGTTTTTACCGAGGCAACAAGGAGAAGGTTTCAAGTTAAAATATGTTGAAGGTTTAGACCGATATATTCATTGCCCGACCTCTCAATACTTCTCCGGGTTGCCCAATGAAGGGACTAGATAGACTGTGACTGGAATTCCAGTTTGAGAAGTTAGACTGGGACTGGAATGCCAGTCTGAAAAGCATGTAAATTTCTCCAAGTTTATAGAAGCAAAACAAGCGTACAATAAAATCCGCTTATGTTCACTAAAGAAACAATACAACTCATATTCGAACTTGCTCGAATTAACTCACATACGACCTCGCTCGAATTAACTCACGTTCGACCTCGCTCGAATTAATTAAAGTGACATTCGACCTCGCTTGAATTAACCCACATTCAACCTCGCTCTAACTAACTCATATTCGACCTTGTTTGAATTAATTAGACATTCAACCTCGCTTGAATTAACTCACATTCGACCTTGTTCTAATTAGTTAGCGACATTCGACATCGCTCAAATTAACTCATTCGACCTTGCTCGAATTACTTGCAATCGACTTCGTTCAAGTTAACATATTTGCCTCGGGTACGGCCGAAATTGAAATCATTAAGACTAAAAAGCGACCAAACGATAGAAACACAACCAACAAGATTCAAAGACAAACAAGCTAGACAATACTTTATACTTCGAAAAGAAAAAACATATCCTTTACAAGGGCTAAACAGACGCCCACAAAATGCTCACAAAATTACAAAAGAGAAAAGAAAGAAATTATTCACCACCCAGCCCAACAATGTTGTCTCCGCCATCGCCTTGAGGATATTCCTCCTCATACCAAGCATCCTACTCAAGCTCATCCAATTTTTCCCCTTCCTCGCTATTGGTCCCTAGAGTAGATAGGTCATATCCATAAGCAATCCTAGTTGCACATGCCTTAACACGTGCATCCTCAAAATCGGCCTCAAGAACCTTCCCCACCATCATCTAATTCTTAAGAACGTCCAGCTGAGCATCGGCGTGGATCTACATCTTAAATAAGTGTCACAGCACATCAAAAAAAGCAGAAGTATAAGAGTAGGACGGTGGGGCCAACAGTCATGCCCTTTCGGCCTCAAGAGCAGCAATTTGATCACTAAGGCTTGAAATATCTCTCTCGAGCCCACCAATTCTCTTATCAAGCTGTGCCTCCCTGAGCACGGTCGTTTCCGCTTCACACGCCCGTTCAGATCTAAGGACGCAGATGACCTCCTCTAATGCCACCACCTTCACCAAAGACATCATCCTAGACTCCTCGGCCCCTCCAACTCTGTCGTCTTTCCAATCAACACATCACTCAGGTCATTGGCCCTGATCGAACTCTGCTCAAGCTCATCCCGCAGGGATGTTACTTGACATTAAAGATCGACGCACTTGGCTGCAACCTCTTACTCATCTCGAGTTCTTCATCGTTAGCCCTTAGCTCTCCCTCGAGCTCTCTACATCTACCGATGACTCTTACGAGCTCATCGTCCTTATGCTTCAGCTCATCCCTGAGATACTGGAAGTTACCATCCGCGCCGAATCGGCGGCACAACTCATGATGCTTGGTACGGTACTCTTTATACTTAGACTCCATCCTCTTGAATAAATCCCTCTTCGTCTCTTCTCGGCGGGCGCACTCAATCTCCAAAATGATGGTCTGATGAACATGCAAAAAGCAAAAAGTAATCAGCAAAAACAAACATCGAAAAGGATAGGAGAAAATGGTATGAAAACTCAAAAAGTCAAAAACTTACCCTCAAAGCCATTCTGGATATTCCTAACGATAGATCGACATCCATGAATATCTGTAAGGCCATGTTCTCGGTACCTGTGCAAAGAAGGAACTACACTCTTTGTGTTCGTCAACAAGTTGCAGTCTAGGGGAATGACGATAGCACGAGTAGATCCTTCTGTTCTCACCTTTACCCGAGTCAACCACCCTTCAAACATCCGTATCTCTTCAGGGTTGATGTCAGAACCAGACTCGTCACCATCTACGACCATATTTTTTCCCCTCTCTTCGGTAGACAAAGGTACGTCGGCCCGCTCTGATGTTGACGGATCACTCCTCGGAATGACCTCAGCTGCCTTTGGTCACCCTCCTCCTTCCACGACGACCCTTAGCAAGGAAACAATCTCCACATTTGAAAGGGGTGCAACTTTTACATCCAAAGCCACTCTGCTCTCTGATACGATTGTGTCCCACAGGGATCGCACCCCGTTGGCTCTTCATTCTCTATCGTCTCGTCAGCAACCTCTATTCTCTGCCTCTTTAGCGGAAGCACTTCCTCCTCGCCCATGTGATGACTCGTCCACTAAATGCAATATTGGAGAATTCTGAGTCTCTGCTGATGGGGCAGCCATCCGATGGCTAGGCCTACACGGAGCCGGGGTCCGAGAAGAAATGACAATCTGAACGGAATCGCCTACAGTCGTAGCGGGAAGAGCCGGTCGAGATACCAGACTAACAAAAAATGGGAGTAGGAGCCCTCGCCCTCCTAAGAGCCCTCCGACCTATCAACAAAGAAAGAATGAAGTAAAAAATAAAATGATATGAAAGTCGAAGCAACTAATATTGAAACGAGTTGATTCACCGGTCGTAGAAGGTTTACACCCAAACTTCTTATTAAACTGCGACCACTCACGGATCCCCACCATGTGCGGTAAAGTTTGGCTCACCCAGTTGCGAATATCGGTGTGAGCATGTGATTGTTGCCCTAAGCAAATTGTTCCAAAATATAGGCAAAAATGATTTTTGAATTTGTGTGGCGATTTGTTGATAATTGTTTGTTTAATAATAATGAAATAAGTAGAAATACTAGGACTTTTTTCTAATTTTTGAAAGGAAAACAAAACAAAGAAAATCAAATATCATCTATTTGTATTAAATAGAAAATGCCAAAAAATAGAAATTAATTACTCTTTAATTTTAGAAAAAAAATCAAAAAATTAAAAGAAAATACAAGGAAGGTGCAAGGAAAATAAATAAAAGATAAATTAAATAAAAATATAGAAAAGAAAAGAATACAAAATATGAAAATACAAAATTCAAGATACAAATACA
>MU756643.1:0-25428 GCA_026770625.1 Nicotiana glauca
TCTTCACGTGCATCTCACACGTATAGGTAGATAACCACTGTGTCTCACATGATGGACCTGGTCCATGACTGAGTTTATTTTGTCAATCTTCAAAACTTCATCCGAACTTGGGCCAACAGTAAGGAATTCTGTTAACCCAGGAGAAGGTATTAGGCATTTCCGAGTTTCATGGTTCTAGCACGGTCGCTCAATTGTTACAATTGGCTAAATTAATTGATTTTTAAAATATTTTGAACCTATGTGCAATTTAAACTTTTAACTGCTTTATTTTATTATTTTTTAAGGAATATTGCAACGCTGTTAAAACCCGTCTTGAACCACGTCACATAAATGCACCGTAACCCATAACACATTTTATCTAACATTGAGATTTGGATTAGGATCACATAAATGTGTACCCGATTTTAGAAAAGTAGATTATTAAATAACGTGCCCAAAAGCAACTACACATTGTTGAACTTTTGCGAGGGCCATGGAAATTTCACTAAATGGCACGCCTCCAATTCTAAGGATTAAATCAACATTAATTAAACGAGGGCCATGCAATTGGGATTTATTTGGTACGACACACCTCAATTTATTCTAACCCAAAAGGTTTCTAAATTAACTCACGAGGGCCATAAATTATAACTTGTCTAGTATGGCTCACCTCAATTCATTTTAAGACAACCTAGTTAATTAAAAGACGTGAAGGTACCTTAATTAATCGTTTGCAACTACATGGAAATTAGCATAAGAGACGTATTGGGTAACCTCAACTCTTACACAAAGCTTAAATAAATGAAAATTGCGTTTGATGAAGTGAAACGAAAAACAAATGGTAAAATAATATATCTATACACACATGCATGTTTGGGCCCAAGTGAGCCCAAATTTGGTAGAAGATCCAGCGTCCATGACAAGGTGTTTGCAACTGTAGTGAGTCTTTTAACACTTGGGCCATCACTAAACCCAAAGTCCAAAACTAGACAATGACAATCGACTATTTAGAATGCAAACACAATTAGAAAAATATGAAACGTGTTACTGGACTAACATTTTTGCTCTGTCATTTTAAAACTAATTAAATCCTCAATGGTTTAGCCAAGTATTCTGAGATTCGATTGTATTCTACAGGCCATTTGAAATAAGCCAAGGCCTATTCTTGCATTCTTAAACAACCTGAGCCGTTTTTTTTTCTAACACAATTTTATGTGTAATACACTTTAAGAGAAAATATTCGACCATCCTAACTTTATAAACATTGCATCATCCACGACCCTCAATACTATTAACAACAACAAGCAAAATTACATAGTAGAAAACACCTCATGCAATCTGTACTACGAGTTTAGTATGTGGAATCTAGGCTATATGACTCAACCAAACCAAACTTTCCCAATTCATGGCAGTCCTAAGTTATATACAACAGTAGAAACTTATATTGTTCAGGCTATCCTCAATTGATCAGTATAACACATCGAATCTAAAAGACAAAATTAAAATAATACTACTGAATCAGAACAAATTATGCTTTAAGACTGCTTTTTATTTCATTTCCTCCTGCAAATCCACTTCACAAACCATTGAAGTTTAAAAGCATGTACCTGGAAATTAGAACAGGAAAAGAAAGGTGGAGGAGCAGCAGAGTAACAGCAGAAATGAACACCAGCAAAAGCACAACCCAGATTCAGTGATGAAACAATAGTTTCAACTCAAGAGCAGTCAATGGGATAGTAGAGTAGTAACAGATGCAAAACAACTCCAAATCACAGGCTCAAACTATTTTTCAACCAAAAATATAGCCAAAGAAATCTTTTAAATAGTCTGGCTAACAAAAGGAAATCAGAAATGCAACAGGCAGAATTTGGATACCTTTTCAATTATGAAAACAGGAATTTCAGAACTTAGAACTATCCTTCTCAGTTTTTCTCAAATTTGATATCTTAAGCTCTTAAATTTCTCTATCTCTCAGTATTTTTCAGAATCTTCTTGTATATGTTCTCCCCTCTCTCAGACTATCAGTGTTGTCCTCTTAAATAGGCAATAGGAATGCCCTTTGATTTACAAGATGGCCTTTCAACATTAAAAAATTAATTCCACTCAATCCCTATTGAATTAAATTTTCCAGTAGTGAAATCTAAACCATACCACTATAGAATCTTCTCAATTAGGTGACCACTTTAAGCTTATACCAATCAATTCTTATCAACATAATTAAACAAGAAGGTGCCCGAGTTATCAAATTAATGCCAATTAAATTGACTAAATTATGACTCTGGAAATTTAAACAGATGGAAAACACAGCTAAGGAAACAAAGAACCTATTTACAAAGCGAATAAAACAACAGAACAGATATGGTCAAATTTCAACTAAATTCAACCATAGAAAATAAATGAAATGGGGATAGATGAACAATCAGAATAAAATTTAACAAAATAAACAAAGAAAACGGGAAAGAACTCACCTGCCAGGTTCAATCTTGGAATTGATATTCTGAATCAGCCCAAAATAATACCAAACGTTTGTTCTTGGCGGAGAACAAACGATTGTTATTATTTTGTGTTAAAACAAGCTTGATCAAGCCAACAAATCCAACAAAATGAACATTTCATGTATTGGTCAAAATTCAGGGTTCTAGGGCTTGAACTCAGATCGATATTCGAGAAGTTCAATAATGTTTCGAGGGAAAATACTTAGAGATTATGGAAGAGGGAAAGGAGAGGGTCCTAATGTGTTAATTTGGGGCTTGTTGGGTAAACTAGGGTTTGGGGTCCGATTTCGATTGAAGATTCGAAGGATTCAGCTATGATTCGAAGGGAATGATTTGAGGGGTTGGGATGGGGAGGTGAAGGAGAAGCGGTAGTGTAATTTTGGGATTGTTTGGTGGTTGCCCACCGCCATGGGCGATTTCCGGCGGGCGGTGGTGTTAGGCGGCGAGATACAGGTGTGTCTCTAAGGTTAGAGAGATGGGGGTTTGGTTTGGGGTAGGGGTAAGGATTTTTGGGTAATTAAATGGGGGATTGATCGTGAGCCGTTGGATTGAATGGAATCAACGGCTCCGATCAAAAGGGTTCGAAACGACGTCGTTTAGGTTGGGGTAGGACTGGATTGGGTAGGGGAGACGGGTTAGGGCTAGTTTTGGGCGGAATTGGGCTAGGTTGACCGGGTTTGGGATGGGTTTGGATGGATTTTTGTTTGGGCTTGGTCTTTGTTTTAATTAAAATGGCCCAAGACCTTATTTTCTTTTCTCTTCAATTTTTTTTTTCTTTATTCCCCTTTTTCTCAAAATTAAAATAAATCCTAAATTTAACTTATAAAACTCAAATTAACTTGAAAAATACTAATTAACTCTAAATAATAATTATCACACATAATTAAATATCAAATTAAAAGAAAAATTACAAAATTTAACATTAAACACTAAACATGCAAAATATGTTATTTTTTTGTGAATTTTTTCATTTTTGTAAAATAATAATTTACTAAATTAACTACTAAAAATGTAAAATCAAATTCTAAGTGCAGATGTTATATTTTTATATTTTTTTAATGCATTAATAAAATTAAACATGCACAAAAATATGCAAACAATCAAGAAAATAGCATAGTAATTCCTAGAATAACACATAATTAAAGAAAAGATCTAATTTGGGGAATTCTTTTGGAATAATTTATGTGAGGCAAAAATCACGTGCTCGCATCTAGTACACGTGGTAGCGTCATTATTTCACGCTGGAACCTATCCACGAACTCTCTAAGCAACTTTGAGTTCCCTTGCTTGATTTTGAAAATATCTTCCATTCTTTTATCGGCTTTTTGAGCTCCCGAATGTGCTTTGATAAATGTATCTACAAGCTCAGCAAAAGAATTTATAGAATTTTCGGGTAAAAGAGAATACCATGTTAATGCTCCCTTAGTGAGTGTTTCACCGAATTTTTTGACCAATACTAATTCAATTTCTTGTTTGGTTAAGTCGTAGCCTTTTACGCTAGTTGTGAATGCAGTCACGTGGTCTCGTGGATCAATTGTTGCATCGTATTTTGGAATGTCAGGCATTTTAAATTTCTTTGGAATTAGGAGGGAGCAGCGCTTGGCTTCCAAGGTTGTTGTGAATACTTGTCCATATCTATCCCTTCGATTACAGGCGGTACTCCAGGTATTTGCTCTACGCGGTCACTTTGCTCCTTGAGTTGTTTCTGCAATGTTAATACTAAATTTTGTAAATCAGAATTAACTAGGTTACCTGGTTCTCCATCTCGTGACTCGCTGGGGATTCTACCACTGTCTGAATTAGCAAGTCCGGAACGAGGGTTCTCCACAGTGTTGTTATTTGGAGTTGGTGTTTGTGGTGCAACAGGTAACTGGCTGACAAAAGTCTCAAGAGCTTTATTGACCTGTTGAGCGATTAGCTTTTGCAAAGCTTCATTGATAGCTTCATCATTTTCAAATTGAGCATTTGCATTTGAATGAGATCCATCAGGAGTGCATTCTCTAGACCGTCGAGGGGAGCCTTGTGGAGAAGGGGTCGGGGTGCAATCATCTTGTGGATTCTCCCGGAGTTGATGGTTTCCTTGGTTGTTGTCATTAACGTTTGACATGGTTGATGCAACAAAAAAGGTTAGATTAAGAAAGAATGGATTATCAGATTCCTGGTAACGGAACCAATTTGTTTAACCAAAAAGTGAAATTTCAGTCAAAGCTTTATTTTAGAAGAACTCGGGTTACTTGATAATCAAAAAATAAAATAAATAAAGGAAATTGATTTTTCTAATAATTAGATAAACAGAGGAGATCAAAGTAAATCAGTATATTTCGATGATATTTCGTACCCTTACAAATGATCAGGTTGCCCCTTTTATAGCTATTTCTAGTTGATATATTTTGCCTTTGTCATAATAAGGCCATTATAGACAATTAAAGGCATTTAATGCTACGTTACAATCATTGCAATTCAATACAGATTCTCTAACGTTCTTAGTATTTAATGCCTATTAAATACTATATCTGTTCCTACTTTTGCTGTCAGGTTCATTCTCTTAGCTTGACTTTTGAACATAAAGAGGTGTGGATACTAAGTCTCTTGAATCTCTGCTCGTGCCTGCTGTATCCCGTGCCTCTTTAACTATTCTTTGCTGATCGCCATCCTTTTACCAGTCTATGTGTCATGACACGCTATCTTTCATTAAATTCAATATATATATATATATATATATATATATATATATATATGAACTTAATTTTTACCAATACATCCAGCATAATATACTGGAGTTCCGGTATAATATACCGGTCCAGTATAATAAGCTGGAAGTTCATACACATGTGCTCCAATCTCAAGTATATTATGCTGGAACTTTTAGCGTCTTGGAGTTTCATAATATGCTGGAAGTTCATACATATGTGCACCAATATTTAGTATATTATGCTTGACCGATTCCTATTGCAATAAAATAGTAATTATTTTTTAATGACTTTATAAATATTAACTATTTTTAAATGATAAATCCGAAAACAGTCTAGCGCGTGCTATTTTTACTGTAATTACTGTAAACAAAGAAGTCGCAAAAAGGACATTTTAAATCATTAAGGACATTTTCTCGAATGATTAGAAATCAAAAGCGACCATATGACCACGTTGACCACTTACAAATTAATTAGATTTTAGAGTGGCAATGCCAACTTGGAATCAATTTACAGTGGCAGTGTCTTTCTCAAATAGCCAAAGCTAAAACCCAAAACCCCACCAAAACACTTTCTTTTTTGGCGCTAACACTCTTCAGAGACTAGCGTTAGCGGCCTTTTTTAGTGAATCAATCAAACGGGGGAAGAAGTAGCTTCAGAGCTGCAGCCCATTAGAGAATCAATGGGTGAAGAAGATGCTGTAGAGCAGATGGAAGTCCCAACTGAAGCTGTAGAAAAACCATCGGAAGAATCTTCTTACCGTTGGCCGGTTATTCAATATGATATTCACCCATATCGAACCTACCATTTCTTCAACCACTTCAGAACTCCTTCTAACCCTAACAATTTCTTAAAGGGTGTCAAGTGGTATGCCTTTTTTCCTTTCTTTAACATTTTCCATTTCTTTTATTCCCTGTTTTCTCTATTATTTTCTATATATGTTATGGTTAATTATTTTTGTTAATGAATTATAGGTCCCCTGATGGCTCTTGCTTCCTCACTTGCTCTGATGATAATACCTTTTGTTCTTTTACCTTGTAAGGTTTCTCCCACAACTATAAATAATGATAATTTTTACCCCGGCCTAACTGTGAAATTTATAAATTTCAAGTCTCGAATAAGTTTAAAGTATTAATTTTTGTACTTTCTTTTATAAATACAATTATTTTGAATTAGTTCATCTTTTTGTAATTGGATATCTGGGGCTAAAATTTTATTGGTAGATGAAGCTTCACTTAAAACTGGCTGTCTGAGCTTTGCAATTCTGGCCCAAGCCTTTATAAAAGGAGAAAGGTTGTGGTAAGCTGAAAACTAGCGTGGAAATATTCATGATATGATGAATTATCTAAACAGAGAGGGGAATGGATATAGAGAATTCATATAGCTGACCCTAATGAGTTCGTGAATTAGGGAAAATAATTGATTGATTGACAGATAGATAGATTCGTTTCTGGTGTTATTATGAGGCTGAATATGAAGCACATAGTAAGAAATGGTACATAGTTATTCTAGCATTTCCATTGTCATTGAGTTGCTTTCTTAGTTTGGCTCTGCTTCGTTGATAGGCCATATGATGAAAGTGGATGGCTTGCTGATACTTCTTCATCAGCTGCTGACACAGGTAAATTTATATGCTGTTAGTATATTTAGGTTTGAATGTGAAGAGACGTTGTGGAAGCCTTTTATACTTTTGATGTTGAAATTTGTCGATCATGTGTGTTCAAACTTGATATGATTTGCCATTCTCATGTTGTTGTTTATTGTGTTTAAGTCTACGACTGATTATCTGCAGATTCTTATGCTGCAAGCCTTGTCATGAGTGAGGGGGAGTCTGTATATGACTATTGCTGGTATCCCTATATGTCTTCTTCAAGTATGTCAATTGCCTTGTTATTTGTGGTAATGCTGACTGTGATAAGAAAATATTAACTAGAGTTTTCTTTCATGACCCAGGTCCAGAGACATGTGTTTTTGCAAGTACTGCCCGTGATCACCCTATTCATCTTTGGGATGCTACTACTGGACAGGTGTGTCATCGTCTTTAAAACTGTTGCTACATATATTTTTTTCCTCTCGCTTGCTCTTTGATGGGTTGCTACCTGCCCATGATTTGTGTAGCTGCTCAAGAAGCTTAGCTAGGAAGATATTCTTCCCTTCATTATCATTTCTTGGGTGGTTGCAGTTACGCTGTACTTACCGTGCTTATGATGCCATGGACGAGATCACTGCAGCCTTCTCAATTGCTTTCAACCCAGCAGGGACTAAGTAATCATTTTTTTATGAGACTGCTTTTCTCTTTCCTCCCTCGTAGGTCACAGTTCATGTAGAGGGACCTGGTCCTTTCTCTTTAATTTTATTTGTAGTATCTTAGTTTTGTATTGAATAAAAGAAGAAAACAAGAAACATAGCACACTAGGTATAAGTTTTTATTTGCAGTCAATGACATTATAGAATGACTGATGCTGTGTGATCTCTGATTTCATTAGTTCAGTAGGTTAAATTGTTTTGTGCAGAATATTTTTTCTGCTTATATGATTGATGGTTGAAGGGTTTACTTCCACGGACATGATTTACATTTTCCAGATTAGTCAATATAATTACTACCAGACCTGTTGGATAATCCATCTAATCGGTAGATTTAATTGAGTTGTAATCTGTGAGTTAGTAGAGAGGCCATCAAAATGAGATTTTCAGCTATCTTGGCAAATACATATACCTCTAATTCATTTTATATGGCGGTGATTGACTGAACACAGAGTTTAAGACTTTGATCACATAAAGTCTCTCTCTATATACATATATAATATGTGCGTGTGCTTGCCCACTCGCGGGGGTATGTGTAAACTAATAACAACCAAAAGTACCACTAGTATCTAGTGTCCTTCGACATGCAATGTCAATTACTATAAGAGCATGTTATTGAGGATAAGTTGGAAACGTTAAAATTAAAAAGTTTCTAAATATGAAAAGGTGTCAACTTTTTCAGAACAAACCAAAAGAAAAATCACGTGCCCGTATTAAATGGAAATAACGAAGTACAAGATCGGTAATCTTCAAAATGGAAGTTAAAAAAAAGACGCTCTATCAAATAGATGCAAAGAAAAAGAAGCTATGGAAGACAACTCCTTTTTTATCTTTTATATTTTGTGGAAGGCAAGATAGGAAATCTTCTGAAGGTAAAGAGTGCATTCTTGAGGGTCAAAAATTCTGTTGCATTTCTTTTGTTGATTTTTTGTTCAAGGTGGAAGTACGAACTTGTCTAGAGGGTTGGCTGGAGTGATAGTATGATTACAGTGCATTTATTTTTTGATAAAGACATCTGGAAATGTATTGTATGATCACAATACCTTTGTAGATATCACACCATCTAAGTGAAGCGTAAATGAACTCTTTTGATTTATTGAAAAACTGTAATCTATGATCAGAATGACAGAAATGAGACGTAGTTGTCAATTTTTGGTGGTTGCTAATGAATCTCTTGACGCCCCGCTCTCCCAAAAGATGCTTTTCCCTTTTGGTTTTTCATTTTGTTTCATAGACTTTAATCTTTGACTATCTTCTTACTTCATTTGCACTACAATGCTAAGTTCTTTTGTGGTATTGTGATCTGCTTCAGTTTCTTTACTTATGTATTAACTGGTAATTTTCTACAAAAGAAAGTTTTCACTGACTCTCTGTTCTTTTTGAGTTAGGATATTTGCTGGATACAACAAATCCGTAAGAATATTTGATATTCATCGGCCTGGTAGAGATTTTACCCAGCACTCCACCCTTCAAGGAAATAAAGAAGGGCAATCAGGTATTTTCCACTAGCTGCTTCTTCTTATCATCAACTTTTCAGCACTTGGCTCTATAAATAAGACAAGAAGCAGACGATTATCTGTGTCAAACACATCAATCTGATAGTTCTCTCAAAGTGAAACAAGATAGTGCAGTTGAAGTTAATTAATTCTCCTACCTTCTAATGCCAACATTATTCCTCATTATACATTTATTTTTCTGACATCTTTTAGCTTATTTGTTCAGGCATTATATCCTCAATTGCTTTCTGTCCAAGCCATTCAGGAATGCTGGCTACAGGCTCCTATAGCCAAAGTACTGCCATACATAGAGAAGATAACATGGAACTTCTCTATGTATTGCATGGTCAAGAAGGTGGGGTAACACATGTAAGTTGGTAGAGCTGTCATTCATTTTTTTTTCTTATACACAAATCCTTAATCGATTCTTCAACCATAACATTCACTTATCAGGTTCAATTCTCAAAAGATGGAAACTACTTGTACACTGGTGGCAGGAAGGTATGAATTTGAATGATGGTACAGTACTGTTCATTTTTAATGCCTATTTAACAGATGCTCGTCCTTTTATTTTGTTCCTTCCTTCCTTTGTGAAGAGAATGCTGGATCTGAATCTCATTTTATCCATCATAAATGATGGAACAATGCACTTGCCGCCTTAAATGGTTTCTGGATTTCTAATCTTTAGCAAATAAGAAGCCAGAATGTATAGACAGCTCAAAAGAAGAACTCATCCATTTGAGTTGATTTTCATTTTTTATGCAAGCTCTTTATTTGGTTGGGATAGGGTTGGGGCAGATCAGGACCAAAAACTGTTTCAGTGGATAAACAGCTAATTGGAATAGTTTAGGCATACTTTGATTTAACAAAGTAATACATAAACAAAAATAAAGTGATTTAGATTCTAATAGCTCTACATAATATGAGAGATTCTTAAAATAGGAAAAAAATAATAATCAAAGAAAGTCTTAAGGTAGATAACTGAGCAATGGTTTTACAAAATCTTTTTGCTAAGGTAAAGTATTAAATGGTTTTACAAATTTATTGAAGTTCAATTACCATTTTCAACTATGGTTTCACAAATTTAACAGCCTCATTAGCTATTTTGCAAATTATTACTAAACAGAAAAATGCTTTGCACAATATCAAAATTAGAGCAAGAGAATGGGTTTGGTTACTCATTAGTAATTAATGGTAACCATATTTCGGACTTGGATACTGCTGTATATTAGATCCTAGCACCTGCTCTTCTGTCTTATCTCTTTTCTTTCATTTTTGTTTTTCCTTTTATTCTTTCCCCTCTTCTGTTAAGACTTTAAGTGAGGTGAGATCTTGAAAGCAATTTATGACTTTAGTGTTCCCGTGGAGTTAGTGCCAAAAGATGTTAGAAGGGAGAATGCAAAACAAAGTCGGCAAGCATATGATGTTCCAGGCGAATGTATAATTGACTACATTGTCTTTAAATTTATAGCATCGATTTAATAGGTTTCCTTCTCTCTCTCTCTCTCTCTCTCTCTCTCTCTCACACACACACAAAAAAAAACAAATTTAGCTGGTTTCATAAGTCTTTAGATCATTGTTTTGGTTATTATAATTCAGTTTATGTGTTCGTCTGTGAGTGCAAATATATGCTTCAACCCACCCTGGAACTTTCAGATATTTGCTGGTTTAGGGAAGGGAGGCCCATGCCATGCTGTAGATGACCCTTATAAACTTTTCATAGTAAGCTTTTATTAAAGTTCATCAGGGAAGCCTTCATGTGATGTCAGCTATGTCAGAGATTTGAGAACTTCTACCTTCTAGACTTATAAGTGTACAGTTTGTTACACTTGAGTTATAAAACTAAAATAAAATCTGTATTTGTTTCCTTTATTCAGAAATATAAACTTTGTGCCTGTTTAGCTAAAAGGCATGTCTTCTACATCTTGATTTCCCTCACTTATCTATTTATGATCTAAACTTTGACTATTTCCTCTTTGAACTCATTTCTTGTATATCGCCACATGCGCTAGTGCTACCTTATCATGCATGCATCTTGTATTAAGCATATGTTTTACCAAGTTCATCTCAAACTTGTTTTAGGACCCTTACATACTGTGCTGGGACATTCGGAAGACTGTTGAAATTGTTTACAAGTAAGTTCCTTTCTACTGACTGGATACTGAGGGAACAAGAGTGTTGGAATGATTGACTGGATGGTTTTGTTTCTGTTCAATATAGAAACTAGTGAAATGCATTCCTCTTCAACTTTCTTGTGTCTGATGTCATACTCTCTTGCTAGAAACGTGATAATCCTTTAGCAGTTTCCTTGTCCTGTAAAACAACACTACATATGATCATATGATGTTTTCCTGGAGAGGGATTCTTTTATAATCTGAAGTGATCTATTTTGTTTAAGAGTGGAATAGATGATTATTGCTTGAAAGTATTTAAATAATGTCTATATTCTGAAGACATCTCTGTATTCTTTCCGTGCTCTTGCATATTCAGCAGGCGGGATGTAACATGAGATTCAAACATCATTCATGGTTTTCTCCCTTAAAGAATATGCTTAGATCACTTCCCGAAATTTGTCAGCTCCTTAGCTTTATAAGTTTTTTGTATTTTTGAGCTGACAGTTTGCCTCCTTTGTATCTCTGCATCCCCTGGATGTCTTAATAATATTTTACTTCATTAAACAAAAAAGAAGCTTTCTTTGATGCCGAACCTGCAAAAGATACAACTATTATTTGGACAGCCATGCTGCTCGAATTTTCTTTCTTTTGCCCCATAGGCCTGATAAATTGTTTCATGGAAAGTTGGTACCTTGTTGTTTGAGTGTCTTTTTTGTTTTGTATATGTAGAGTTTACATGCAAAGTGATGAGCTCACAAGAATATACTGTTTGCGTTATCTGGAGACCAATTTATTAAAAATTGTAGAAATCTGCTTTCTCTAGTTTCGGTATTATGTTGGTTTCACTAAGCTACCTCACCCTGGATTAGGTGAAATCTGATTATTAAATGACATATAGAAAAGAAAAGAAAATCATTAATGTGAAATGCGGAAGTTATCAATATATTTGTATACTAAGCAAGTTCATTTCCTCTTATGGGACAAGCTTTTGGAAAGTAATCATGAAGGAAGAAAGAATCACAAAATTCATGGGGATTCTTGGTGGCAGCTAGATGTAGAAGAGGATATTGGTGGAATTTATGGTGCCAAGATAATAGTCCAAAAGATGATTTCCTACTCTATTCTCATTGGAGATGATCACAGTAGCTGAGGTTCTAAAGAAAGATAGTTCTCAGGTATCGTGGGTGTATCCTTTAGAAGACCTCTATAGAATTAGGCATATAGTGAGGTGGAAATCCTGCTGAGATTGTACAATCATAGAAAATTTGAGGAAGTTGATGGTATCGAAAGAATCATGGTCAAAATGAATACTTCCTATATCCTCCTATTTAATGGAGAAGATCCTAGATCTTTGTGGAGAAATTATCAAAATCTATGGCCCCGACAAAAGTTGCATTCTTGATGTGGTGTGTGGTATGGAAGCCATTTTGACTGCAGATAACCTAAGAGGAGAAGGTGCATAGTGGTTAGTTGGCACGACTCGTGTAAGAAGTAATGTAAATCTTCTACTACATTGTGATTTTACTTGCTCAGTTACACTTTTATTTTCCATTGCATGATACCGAATTTTGGGTACAAAGGAATGGTCGAGGGCAAACACTTGAAGAAGTGCTTTTCATGAATGGGGCATAACTCTTCCAAAAGACTGGTCTACATGCTCAACATTCTGTAAAATGGAAGAACAATTTATATTATCTTGGTATTATAGCGATTATCCAGCCAATAGTCACAGATTTTCGAGCTATCCATCTTGAGAGTGTCCATTTGCATGAATTCAATAATTAGCTATAGTGATACTTGTGCAAGTTTGGTGACTAAGTGCTTCAGTGATCAAGTTTCTAAAGTTCCCTTTTCTATTTCATTTAATAAGGCTGTACAGATCATCAGAAACTACCAATCAGCGCATATATTTTGATATTGAACCTCAAGGTCAGCATCTTGGCTCTGGAGGACAGGTAATCTTCTACTTAGTCAAAAACTACGTCACCTTTCAGAATTAAATTCAAGATCTATATTGCGGGCCTGCTTGTCTTTCTAGGATGGCTCAGTTCACATTTATAATCTTCAAACTGGACAGTGGGTGTCCAGCTTCCGAGCTGCATCAGGTACTTCTTTATGTTCATATACAGAAAGCTTATGTTGGAAGAAGGTCTACCTATTTTCTTCTATTTCTTACTCAGCTTATCCCATTTCAGACACGGTGAATGGTTTTTCCTTTCATCCTTTCCTGCCAATGGCTGCCTCTTCGTCAGGCCACCGGAGATTTGGAGTTTTAGATGACGCTTGCGAGGATCTGCTCCTTACTGGTAAATTTATTTACGTTACATTGTTGGAATAATGCCCCAAAGTATTATGTGTTCAAACTTTTGTAGTCGTCTGCAATGAATTATCTTCATTGTTGATGCCATATCTTCTCCTTCTATGCTTTGATATGTCTGATTCCTCATTCCCATTTACCACTTTCTGAGAAACAAACTTGTTGTCATGCTTCTTAGTTCTGCTTGCTTCCCTTCTTAATAAAGTTGCTAAAATGCTTAGGTCACATCTGCAGATCTGCTCAGATCAAGTCAACATTTGCATTTGTTGTATAAAATGCTCTTTGTTATTATACTGGTCTGCTTGATTACAAAAAAGCATTCATGTCCTCCTGTCAACATGAGAAGTTCTAAATATGCTTGTGTTTTCCTTGTTTAGGTGATGAAAATTGTGTTTCTGTGTGGAGCTTCTCCTATTCAGCATCCTTAGAAAATGGTGATAGTCCCAATTCTGGAGGCTCAAATGGTAAATCTGAGCTTCAGGACCTTCATCAAGAATCTTGATCCTTGTACCAGCCTTGTGTATAAACTTATCTTAGCATGTGGTGCCATCACCTTCATTGTACCACCTTAAAATACAACCCCAGAAAATCATTCTAAACAAACTGTGTTGCACTATTTATGAATGTTTGCGCAATAGCTCTGCTGCCTTAAATTTTCCTAACCAGTTATTAGCTCATAGACATTACTTCTGGTAGTTGCCTCATTTGGACTTAATTTATCCTTTTCTCCTTTTCCGTTTTGGTATATGGAAAAGAACAGGAAAGTTTGAGGAATTGTGTCTAGCTTGCTACTTCTTGAACGTGTTATCCGTGCATGGTATGACCGAGTCTTTTCATTATCCTCTTAAAGTTTAGTCAATGCTCAAAATAGCTATAGAAAGGCATACATTTTATTGACCTTGTGTTGTTGGAGGTGAGAAACCAATCATCTTTCTCATCATTTCATTTAAGCACCCCACTTTTGTGAATCATTCAATCACACTATCCAGCTGAGAATCTCATTTGTTGCTCGTTTTCGTGGCTCCTACGAAGACAAGAGGGGTTGCTCTGATGGTAAGCAACCCCCACTTCCAACCAAGAGGTTGTGAGTTCGAGTCTCCCCAAGAGCAAGGTGAGAAGTTCTTGGAGGGAAGGATGCCGGGGGTCTATTTGGAAACAGCCTCTCTACCCCAAGGTAGGGGTAAGGTCTGCGTACACACTACCCTCCCTAGACCCCACTAAGTGGGATTATACTGGGTTGTTGTTGTTGTTGTTGTTTCGTGGCTCCTACTTTTGAGACCTACTTGTGTATGTCATCTTTGCTAGACTTCAGGCCTCATAGATCCATGTTGGCTAGGTCTACAGTCATCTCAGATTCATGGTCCTAGACTTTGCATATTCATCTTTTCTGGCATTGTTCCTGCTGTCTCTTTCCCTGTGGTTCCAAAGAATTCAAGCTATTCCACTTGTCCCTCTTTCCTCTGAGAAATTTTTGTGGTCTCATAATATTTAAATAGCGAGAAACTACTGCTCAAACAACAGACTGAATCCCTTCGAGTTATTGATTCGTCTGACTCAAAAGCATGAACAAACTGCTTCGTCAACCGTCCATTAGAGACAGGATCAAGAAATACATATACAATTCATCCTACTTTGATACCGAACTGTATATATTGTAGAATCTCCCTCTCAGTTCCTTCATCCAACTTGTACTAACTACTAAGTACTCATCTTTGTACTAGGATTCTATATATAGAGAATTGTGCATGGGTGAGATGAGACCATGCATGTGATTATGTGAATGATAATATATAGATTGTTATACGGCGAATAATAATAATAATTTAAGAGGTTTGGTTCATGGCATTTATCTTTACTAACGTGGTTAACCTACGAAGCTCTAAAAATGATTACTTTACGAATAATAATATAATTGCCTAGTTTACGGGCCTTTGAACTTATACTGTATTTGTACCAGTTCTATTACATGTTTTTTGTTCCTATATTTTATCCTACAAAAATAATTACATTGATTTCCTCATAAATTATGCAGTGTTAGATCTTAAACCGAAAACTTTATTAATAACCAGATTTATATAAAGATCCAGATGTTATATTAGTTATGTAGAAATTGCATCGATAATGCGTATGTAGTTTTATGTTGCAAAACAAAAATTGTATCAGCTGTGCAAAATATTATGCCAATATTATTTTTTCTTATGCGGGACATGAACCTTAGACATGAAGTTGTGGAGGTCGAGTATTAAAGTTAGAGGTTAGGAGGTAATGCATATTTCTACGGCTAGAGTCTAATCTATTAGGATTTAGTCTTAGACTGCTATTGATTAGTGTTGAGTTCTCACTTCTCTTTCGTTCCTCTTAATGCCAGACTTTATCTATTGGTTATTGGTTTGCTTTGCATCTATTTCCTGTTTCTTGTAATGCCGTTATTTTTTTTAATATGGTTTTTATTGATGGTACTGATATATTGTCTCTTTTCGTATTCTTGTGCCGAGGGTCTTTCGAAAACAACCTCTCTACCCCTCGGGATTAGGGGTAAGATTTGCGGACACACTACCTTCCCCATACCCTATCATATGCGGCCAAAGTCTTAAATTAACCGAAGACTTATCGTGTTTTTGGCTCCTTCGCCAGATCACGTAACATTGTAAAACTCCCTACTGATAAGTTTGGAGTAATGAAACTCAGTTTAGTATAATCTGCTCTTTAGTTAAGTCTTTTTTCCGTTAGAATACTACATGTTAATTCAAATTTTAAACTTGAAACAATTAATCACATATGTAAAAAAAATTATTAAACTATTTTCTATTATAAAAAAATTAATTTGTTTATTATACAATCTGATATATCGGGGCTCTGAATTCAAGTAAAACGCCATAAAGCAGTCCCCTCTAACGTAATCTAACTATAGATTACTTTTTTGTTACTTACTTATGAAATTTGACTATATTCTTATTGCATTTAGTTTGCCAGATAAGAATACATTCATTCATGGGCTATATATACATAGGTTTCTCACATTTTCTTCTCACTACATTTTGTCTGAATATTTCCTCCTCTCTAATTACATCTTGTCTTAATATTTCTCTTTTGTAAGTTAGAAAAATAGCTATGGAAGCTTCAAGTTCAGGGTCCAAAATAAAGCGAGTTTTGGTGCCAAATCCAAGGAAAAGATTTAGGAGAAACTCTTTGGAAACAAATAATAATAATGATGAATCCAATAATTCTACTGTTTATCTTCCTATTGAAATTGTTGATAGGATTTTCACTTTTTTACCTATCGAATCTGCTATCATTTCTTCTTCTCTTGTTGCTAAACCATATAGACATTCATGGTTATATTCTCGTAATCTTTGTTTTGATAAAGATTTTAGGCGACGTTGTCGAGCGGGACAATGGTCAGAGGCGTCAATTGTTAATTATATATTACAAAGGCACTTAGGTGACAAAATTAGTAATTTTAAATTATATGCTTCTCCTGTACCATATGTTGCTTATTTTCAGAATTGGTTTAAAACGGTTGCATCAAAAGGCGTAGAAGATTTTCAAGTAGAGTTAATTCAACCTTACGCTTTTTGTCAAATAAATTCTGATATTTTCACTGAGCCAACTCTTCGTGTCTTAAAATTAGTTCGTTGTGAACTATTTTTGTCACAAAATTTGAGTGGTTTACAATTCTTGAAATCTCTTAGTCTAAGTATGATTCCTGTGTCACCTTTTTTTACTAAAAAATTGTTTTCAAGCTGTTTGCTTCTTGAATATTTGGCTTTAGAGGGTTGTTGTTTGATTGGTGAAATTACCATTGAGGGTTTGAATAGGTTTAGTGCTCTTGTCCTTAAACATTGCATTGACTTAATCTTGGTCACTATTAATACTCCAAGTATTACCACACTTCATTATAGTGGTAAGATTAATAAAATTAAGTTTTTGGATCCAATGGTCATAAGATTAAAAGATGTGATCTTGGATTTTGGTGCTACAAAAGGGCTTCAACATATAGCTGATAGGGATGATTTGTTGCAAGTTTTGAGAGATGTTGAGACTCTCTCAATTACCAATGCTTTTCTTGAGGTAAAATAATTATATCATATATATTTTTTCCTTTTTTTTTTATATTCACTGACAGCGTAAATAATTTTTTTTTATTTGATTAGGGGCTTTCTACAAGATTTGTGGATTTTGAATACAGAGATGTGGAGTACTATTTTCAGAATTTGAAGGAACTCCAATTGGTTAGACGTGGATTGAGCTTTGTCAACCCTTGGGACATTCTTTGTTTTGTCAAGAATTGTCCCAACATAGAGAGACTCTTTATCGATGTAAGTATATATTCTAACCTTTAATTTTAAACAATTATTTTGTAAAATAGAGTATTTGTTTATTACTTAATTTTTCTTGTGTTACTGATTTTTTTTGTCTTAATTTGTTTTTCCATGTTTATTTTTCAACTTGAAAATAGAACTTTACATGATTTATTAATCGCGAAATCCAGAATAAAAAGTTATGAAATGAAATCATCAACATATATGGATTTTTAATTTAATGCCTTTCTCTTTAGATCTGATTTTTAAAAAGACAAAAATTAATGATATCTACTCCTTTATCGAAAATAATCAAACCTACTATCAAAAAAGGAAAACGAGAAATAAACTGGACTATTAGAATCAGTGGATGATGTTGTTTCGCGGGGTATTATCACTTTTAGTCCGTGTCAGAAATTATTTATATTTGGTAGCCGATAAAGTGTATAAAATTTGTATAATTTTTGTATATAACATACAGAATGTATATATATACAAAATATATTTTGTATATTTTTCAGTTATTATTTTTACAGCGACTGTACTGTATCAGTTTTCCTCGTTTCTCATTAATTTGTACGTACATCTTTGAATTAAAACTCGTAGTCACAACTAGCTTGTTTGATCTATTTCACTTGTAGAGAATAATGTGTTTCCTACAAATATTATTGTAAAGTGGGTTAAGACCTTGTTATAACTTTTGTACCGTGCTTTATATTAATGTTATCGCATAGTTCTTGGGAAAATTAAAAAAAAGAGAGGAAAAAATACTTTTTATTTAATCAGTATTTAATTAATTAGTGGAGTAATTAACAAAATTAATTATGCAGTTTGGTCTTTATGCAATGGAAGTTGGAAGCTATTGGAATATGGTGGCAAAAGAAAAATTTGAGAAATGCCAAACAGAATTCCCACAACTCAAGTTATTGAAGGTGAAGAGGTTTAAGAAACTTGAGCTTGAAGAAAAATTGGTGAAATATTTCTTGTTGCATGCTACGTCTCTGGAGTCTTTGATTTTGTTGGAGGCAAAAAATTATCGTCATGAAATTAAACTGAGTGATATTATTTATTATAAAACAGTTTCAAACGTAGCTACTGTTTCTACCTTTAGTGCTTATCAAGATCAAAGTCGTGTGTTTCCTAAGCATAAAGTTCTGCAGTGAGCGCGGAAGAAGGATAGTCGAGTGCATAAGATATTCTGAGTGCATAAGATATTCTGTGTTTATGCAGGATCGGGAATATATTCATGCATTCATCAAAAAAAATTTGTTGTGTTTTCTTTCTCTTTTTGTTTCGACATTAATGGAGCAGTATTCTTGTTGTGGTGAGGGTATGTAGTCAAAGAAGGGATATAGTGATCAATATTACCTTGTTGTAATGAGAAAAATTGGAGATGATGTACTGCTGGTTTTAAATGATATTTGCATCTTTTGGATTTCATATATGGGTTTTTATTGTTTCTCTTCATTTTAACTTTTAAATTCACCTAAACAATTTAAGCATTTATATTCATTATTACTATTATTTAGATGTTAATTCTATTAGTACTTTTTTTTTCTTTTACAACATATATTTCAAAATTTTCTCCACCCCATAAACTCTAAAATATAGCAATACTTAGATTACAGAAATTCAAATTCAATTCTGCCCTGACATTTTAAGTATTATAAGATGGTTATAAACACGAGCATGTGAGTGAATAAGAAATTGATGCAATATCTAAAGATACCAATGTATTTAGAAGGCATACTAAACTTAGGGTTACAGCCGCCCAATCGCGTCGTACGAAACTCTGACTATTAACATAATATTAAAAGACTACGGTATATATATTCATTATGATTGATATACTAATAAAAGTACGCTAATAATTATTGTATCATGGTATAGTGATAGTTGCATCCGCAATTATTCATGTATTTAATATATCCGTTACTTATGAGAAACCTAAATATGGTTCTTTAGTATCAGTGCACTCAAATCTAGCTATTCTTCACATCGGTGATTAACTACTTGCATTGTCTGCTTCAATAGTTTCTCTTTTATTTTGTCGAATGGAGTAGTTTTTAATTGTTCTTTTGATAGTCACATAAACCTTAAATTTATTTCAGTAAAGACTTATGCCGCCTGACGATCACATTAAATCAATGAAAACAAAGACAAATATTTTTCATATATGATATTTATCGCTTAGTCATGGTTAATAATCCGCATTCTTACTTTAATTTTAATTGTTAAAATTAAATTATTTTTTTTGGTGGAATAAAATTTTTTATTCATCTCCAAACAAAGCAACAAAGGTAATACAATGAAGAAAAAAAAAGTGGGAGAGCTACCTCTAGCTTCTATCTATATATAGTTCTGTACATGTATATTTTATCCCCTATCTGTCTATCTATATATATCTTCTATCCATCTTCTATCCTTTCCTTTTTTCCGCTTGTTGAGTATTTCCACCATTCGAACTTTACATTCTTCTTTGATTTGCTCACATACTCTATGTGGTCTAGACACTGAATTGTTCCATAAGGCTTCATTCCTCCTTTCCACACATGATTGCTGCCAAAGCTGTAAATGCAAATTCTCTGCTTAGCTTGTCTCCCATTTTCCTTGTTACTCTTCTCCATAGGTGCAACCCTTCAGTGTTTGTAATATTGACTTTTAACCACTGCAGGATTGTAGTTATGCATATTCTTGAGAATCGGCAATCACAGAATACATGTTCAGCAATCTCTATTGAGTCACCATATAGGACACACATGCCATCTGTATTGATACCTCTGCATGCCAGCCTGTCCTTTATAAGTAGCTTCTTCTGCATCGACAACCAGCGTATAAAGCTATGTTTTGGAATGTTTTGTTTACTCCAAACTCATCTTCCCCATTGGCAATTGTCCAGAGTCCCCTTCAACCATTTATATCCTTTTTGGATTGAGTATTTACCTGTAGCTGACTGCCATCCTCCTTGCACATAGCCTCCTGCCAATTTATCTCTAATATGGAAGATTTTCTTCCAGTTACTTTCCACTGCTACCTTGTATTGCCACCAATCTACATTTTTAGGTAGATATGGTTGATTCATTTAGCCCATAGTGAATCAGTTTTATGAGTTATATCCCAAACATATTTCCCAATAGCTGCCTCATTCCATACTACACAATCCTTTATGCCTATTGCTCCTTCTTGTTTTGATCTGCACATAAGGTCCCAAGCTACTAATGGGACTCTATTTGTTTCCCCTTTCCATCCCATAGGTAGTTACGACATAGTGCTGTGAAACTCTTTAGAACTGCTTTCGGAAGAATGAATATAGATGCCCAGTATGTGTGAATATGCATCAACACTGCATTTATCATTTGTACTCGACCTGCATATGATAAGTTCCTTGATCCCCAGCTACTTACTCCGGTTGCCAGCTTATCTACCAATACTTGACAATCCATTTTGGACAGCTTTTTAGATGGTATTGGGACTCCTAGGTATTTGAATGGGAGCTTGCCTTTACTATACCCTATTATTTCACATAAGTCTTCTATCTCCTGTTCCTTCATGTGTGCAGTAAGTATATTTGATTTCTCTGCATTTGTTATTAGTCCTAAAGCATTAGAAAATGTCTTGAGCCCTCTAAACATTAGCATCACAGATTGGAACTCTCCTTTGCAAAATATGAGTACATCATCTGCAAAGCACATGTGGTTCAACTGTAGACTTCTGCATTTAGTATGAAAGCTGAAGCCTTCCGGCTGTGCTACTAGCCTCAATATCCTTGAGAAATATCCCATACATATTACAAACAGTAGTGGAGATATGGGGCCTCCTTGCCTCAAAGCTCTCTTCCCTTTGATATTCCCATATAGTCCTCCATTTATAGCCATTGTGTATTGAGGAGTTGAAATGCATACCATGATACATCTTATGAACTTCACAGGAAAATTGAGTGCATGTAACATTTCTTCTACAAACTCCCATTCTATAGAATCATATGCTTTCTTTAAATTTATTTTAATTAGGCAGCTCTTTGTTGCAGCTTTCTTGTTATAAAGCCTCCCCAGGTCTTGGCAAATTACGATATTTTGTATAATTGTTCTCCCTACTATGAAGGCACTTTGATTTTTTGAAATAATGTCTGGCAATATGAACTTTAACCTGTTGCATAATATTTTAGATATGACTTTGTAGATTGTATTGCAGCAAGCAATGGGTCTGTAGTTCCCAACTGTCTCAGCATGGCTACTTTTAGGGATCACTGTTATCACTGTGTTGTTGATTACTTTCAGCATCTTCCCTGATGTGAAGAATTCCAGCACTACCTCCTTAAGATCTTTAACTGTTATATCCCATCTATCTTTAAAAAATTTGATTCTATATCCATCAGGACCAGGTGCTTTTTCTCTATCAATATGCCATAGTGCTTGCTTAACATCCTTTTCTGTGAACTCTTCTGCCAGTAGCTGTCTTTGCTCCTCAGTTACTACTTGGCCTTCTCTCACCAGCCTGCTGCATACATGGGCTTTGCTATCTATAGTAGATCCCAGTAATTTTGAGTAAAACTCCACAAATTCTTCTGCTATTCCATACATGTTAGTTATCATGTTCCCCATCGAGTCCTTGATTGAGAGGATTCTATTAGCATTTCTTCTTGCCTTCATGTAGCTGTGGAAGTATTTGTTGTTCTGGTCTCCTTGTTTCAGCCATTGTATTTTAGTTTTTTGTCTAAGAAATTGTTCACTTGCTTCCTTGAGCCTTCTATAGCTGTTTGCCAATTCTTTCTCCCTATCAATGAGTCCAGTATTTGTGGGGTGTTGTTGCATCTGCTTCTGGCATTCCTCAAGTTTTGTCTTGGCTTGCTCTACTTTCAATTCTATATCGCTGAATTTTGTTATGTTCAGTTGCTTTAGTATTCTTTTCAATCTATTCATTTTCCCCACTATTTGGTACATTTTAGTCCCTGCAATTCCTGCATTCCAGCTATTGGCCACCTTAACCTTAAAGTCATGATCCATGCTCCACATGTTAAAGTATTTAAAAGGTTTGCTAGTCTTTAGTTTTCCAGTCTCCCAGTTGATGATTGCTGGACAGTGATCCAATAGTCTTTTAGTCATATAGTGCACTGTTGAGGCAGGTAGCTGTGATAGCCACTCAAAGTTCACTAGTACTCTGTCAATTTTGCTCAGTACTTTATCTGGTCCACTTTATTTGTTGTTCCATGTATAGAATGCCCCCGTTGATTTGAGTTCTTGAACATTACATGTATCCACACATTGCCTAAAATCCTTTGTTTCAACCACTTTCACAATGCTCCCAATTATATCATCTTTATTCAGTACATTGTTGAAATCTCCATCACAACCCATAACCCTCTATTATTGTTATATAAGTCTATAATCTCCTGCCACAAGTTCCTCCTGAGAACTATGTCATTGTATGCATAAAACATGGTTATATTGAATATCAGCCCAGTTCCTTTATGTCTCACAGCTGAATGTATTGCCTGATCAGTAGTTCTTAGTATGTCCACCTCAAATATCATTGGTTTCCATAATAGCCAAATTCTCCCTCAGGGTGTTGTGCCAAATTTGTAGTAAATGACCATCCATCACAAAGATTAAGAGAGGCTATCTGAGCTTTTGTTCTCTTAATCTTTGTTTCCAAGAGACCAAACAAGCTAACTCCACTATTATGCATAAACAAATGAATGTCTTTCTGTTTATCTAGCTTGTTTAGTCCCCTGACATTCCAAAATCCTATCTTATCCATTAGGCAGGGGCTTGCCCCCACCCCTCCCATGTCCTAGACCCACCACCCCTAGTTCTCCCTCAGGGCAGGGAGTACTTGGTTTACTTTGCCTCACTTCCTTTGCATTTCCCCCTTTGTCAAGCACTGCAAATGAGTTCCTTGCTGGTAAGGCTTTAGGATCACTTTGTAGTGTCACTATTGCCTTTTTGTGCACCTTAGTCTGATTTGAGACTTCTGTTTGTGTCCCCTGCTCAATTTGTTTCCCCTGCTCAGTTTGCTTTCGCTGTTCAAATTGCTTCCCTTGCTCAATTTGCTCCCCCTGCTCAATTTGTTTCCTCTTTTCAATTTGCTTTTCCTGCTCAATTTGCTTCCCCTGCTCAATTTGCTTTCTTCTAGTTTCTGCTTCTTCCTTGTGCAGTTTCCTACAGTCTTGCAGGTTATGTCCAAAGTTTTTGCAGTTTGAACACAATGTAGGCTTTCATTCATAATACAACTCTTGTTTGATAATTTTCCCCACTTCATTCTCAAACATTACTTGTTGAGGATACTGCTAATTTATGGAGACTTCAACTAGCACCCTGGCAAATGCTAATCTCTCCTTGTTGGTTGTTGCTCTGTCTGCCTTTAATGGTTTACCCACCATTCCTGATATCTTTGTAAGGGAGTTCTTCCCCCAGTACTTGATATCCAACCCTTTAAGCCTTATCCATATTGGAATTCTATCCACATTCTCCTTATTTACATTCACCTCTGGTTCCCATGGCTTCACTACTACTGACTTTTTGTCAAACATCTGGACTCCATCGTCAATTACTTTGATTCTGCTTTCAATTGTGTGGAATCGTATCAGAAAGACTCCTCTATTCACTTGTGCAATTTTATCAATCCCCAAGCTTCCCCATATTATCCTAAAATTAAAATTAAAATTAAATTATTTAATTTGATCTAAATATGTGGTGCGCGTAATATTACCTTGTTCCATACAATAAGGTCAGTTACAGAGCTAATTCTACAAAAAATAATAGGGGTTTACTCATTATTTAAGGCGGAACTCTTTTCAAATTGAGCAAGCAGTTTTAATTGGAGAAATGGATGAAGATACAAAGTGACATAATACGTAGCTAATCCCAAAATTAACACCAAAGGTAGAGAAAGTGTGCAGAGATAAACACGAATTTAATAATGGACCATGAAGGTTCAGAGGATTATTTAATGGCCTTATTTAAATGGTGTTTGACTTGATGTCCACGTGTACGTGAACTATTAATTTTTTCGTAAAATTAGATATTTTATGTATATATTTCCTAAAGTTAATTTAATATATCGGTGGACTCAACGCTCTAAAAATTTTGAATTATGCATTTGATTGAATACTGAGTTATTTACTCAAATGAAGAGATTGATTCCAAATTAATAAATTTTTTGTCCCCTCTACTGATATCCTTGTCTTATCCCCCGGTAGTTAAGTCTTACTTGGCCACTAATCAATAATTTTAAATTCATCTATAACCTTGACTAAAATCTGTTTGTCTAAATTGAACAAAAAATAAAGGAAAATGCATAAGTACCCCATCACTTATACCCGGATTTTTAATTATATATTTTTTTTTGCGGGAATTCTATTACCCCCCTAAACTTATTTTAAATGTAACTATTTGTACCCTTAACGCTGACAACCAAACTCTTGGCAAGTGGTGAGCTACACGCGGCCCACATGTATTTTTAGTACTTTTTTTATTCTTTCTTCTTTTTCTTATCCTTTTTTCTTATTTCTTATTATTATCATTTTTTTGGTTATTTCATTGTGTTTCTTTTTCTTTTGGTCACCGACGGCATAAAATGGTGGTCGTCGGAATTTCAGAAATAATATTTTTTCTGGCGAATTTTTTTTTCGGCGACAGATTTTTATCTCGGTCTAACTGTGTTTTGTTTATATATATATATATATATATATATATATATATATATATATATATATATATATATATATATATAT
>MU756647.1:0-21968 GCA_026770625.1 Nicotiana glauca
GTTCGGTCTTGAGTTATACTGATTGAGGCCGAGGGCCATCTGTGAGGATATGTTGAGTGATGTGAGGAGGCTTTCTGGCCTCGAGTGTTATGTGGGGAGGCTTCTAGGCCTCGAGTGTTATGTGATGAGGCTTTCAGGCCTCGTGTGTGATGTGTGAATGCTTTCAGGCCTATTGATGTTGTGCTTGGGCTGTAGGAGCCCCTCCGGAGTCTGTACACACCCCCAGTGAGTGCAGGGTACCAGGTGAGTTGGGAGTGGGCCCGAGAGGCCGTTGTTTGTATCTGGTGAGTTGGGAATGAGCCCGAGGGGCTGATGTTGTTTGTGTCTGGTAAGTTGGGAGTGAGCCCGAGGGGCTGATGTTGTGTGCTGGTGAGTGGGAGTGAGCCCGTGGGGCTGATACTATACTGAGAGTTTGATATTGAGCCCGAGGGGCAAACTTTTGATTATTCCTTAATTGTTGAATTGGTTATTTCCTCTATTTTAAAAAGGAGAATTATCTGATACCTTATGGTTTTTATGGTATAATTGATTTTACTGCTTGAGATAGCGTTATATTTCAGATATTTTATAAAGGATTTTCATGGAACTACTGGTTCTAAAAAGGGTTGTACTGTACTTTATAGCATGATGTAGTGCTCTTACGTGATTTCTTTACTCTCAGCATTATTTACTCTTATTACCACTGAGTTGGAAGTACTCACTTTACTCCCTGCACCTCGTGTGCAGATGCAGGTATTTGTTACCCGGTAGCGGGTTTGAGCTGATTGGAGATTTGCTACTATAGTTGAGCCAGGTGGCCGCCAGCGTCCGCGGCATCGGATTTTCTACCCTTTTTACTTTAAAAATTCCGTATTGTACACTACTGGTCTTGTTAAGGTATTTGGACTCCTTTAGATGCTCATGACTTGTGACACCCTGGTCGGGTTGTATTGGGATGAAATTAATAGTTTTAATGTCAATGAGTTATATTTTTTATTCATTTATGTTTGATAGTTGTTAAAGAGATGATTTGGGGTTGTTGGCTGGCCTTGTCTTCACGAGAGGCGCCATCACCACCGGGTATGGAATTTGGGTCGTGACAAGTCCCCATCTCCAGCACCCGAGAGTTGCTACGAGTGTGGAGAGATGGGTTATATGTGGAGGTAGTGCCCTCATCGTCTTGGGGGTTCATCTCAGTAGAGGGGTCAGCCATCAGCTTCAGTGCCAGTTACTTCACCATCTACCCAACCAGCTTGGGATGGAGGACAGTCATCCAGGTGTCGCCCAAGAGGGGGAGACCGATCCGGTGGTGGTCAGGCTTGCTTCTATGCACTTCTAGCTAGGCCTGATGCGATTTCTTCGGATGCGGTGATTACAAGTATTGTCTCAGTTTGCCGCAGGGATGCTTCTGTGTTATTTGACCCTGGTTCTACTTTCTCTTATGTGTCGTCTCATTTTTTCCATTATTTGGATATGCCCTGCGAGTCCCTCATTTCTTCTGTTCATGTCTCTATGCCGGTGGGCAAAACTATTGTGGTAGATCGTGTGTACCGGTCGAGTGTTGTTTCTATTGGGGGGTCTCGAGACCCGAGTGGATCTATTGTTGTTATGTATGGTGGAATTTGATGTTATATTAGGCTTAGAGAAAGTATGATGGAATTGGTTATCTTTGTGCCGGGCTATTCTGTACTGTCACGCTAAGACAGTGACATTGGCTATGCCGTATATGCCACAGATTGAGTGGCGAGGTTCAACCGACTATGTTCCCCGCAGGGTGATTTCTTTCTTGAAGGCCCAGTGTATGGTTGAGAAGGGTTATCTTTCATATCTAGAATTTGTGAGAGATGTCAGTGTAGAGACTTCAAGTATTTATTATGTTCTAGTTGTAAGGGATTTCCCTGATGTGTTTCCTGCAGACCTGTCGGGCATGCCACCGGACAGGGATTTTGATGTTGGTATTGATCTGGTGTCGGGCACTCAGCTCATTTTTGTTCCACAGTATCTTATGTCACCAGCATAGTTAAAGGAGTTAAAAGAGCAGCTTTAGCAGCTTTAGGAACTCCTTGACAAAGGGTTCATTCGTCCTAGTGTGTCACCTTGGGGTACGCCAGTTCTTTTTATGAAGAAGAAGGATGGCATGATGAGAATGTGCATTGATTACAAGCAATTGAACAAAGTAACAATTAAGAACAAGTATCCTTTGCCTCATATCAATGATTTGTTTGACCAGTTTCAGGGAGCGAGAGTGTTTTCCAAGATTGATCTCCGTTCAGGTTATCACCAGTTGAAGATCAGGGACTCAGATATCCTTAAGACAGCTTTTAGGACCCGATATGGTCATTATGAGTTCATGGTGATGTCTTTTGGGTTGACCAATGCCCCAGCAGCGTTCCTGCATTTAATGAACAGCGTGTTCCGTCTGTATCTCAACTCATTTGTCATAGTCTTCATTGATGATATTCTGGTGTACTCGTGTAGTCAGGAGGAGCACGCGGAGAATTTGAGAGTGGTGTTACAGATATAGAGAGAGGAGAAGCTTTATCCAAAGTTCTCCAAATGTGAGTTTTGGCTCAGTTCAATGGCTTTCTTGGGGCACGTTTAGAGTTGGCCCAAACCGTCCTCAGCCACAGAGATTCGCAGCTTTCTTGGTTTGGCAGGTTATTACTGCCAGTTTATTCAAGGATTTTCATCTATTGCATCGCCCTTGACCAAGTTGACTCGGAAGGGTGCTTCATTTTAGTGATCTGAGGAGTGTTAGGAGAGCTTTCAGAAGCTCAAGACTGCTTTGACCACATCTTCAGTATTAGTATTGTCATCAGCTTTAGGTTCTTATACCATGTATCATGATGTTTTGAGAGTTGGTATTGGGTGTGTTCTGATGTAGGAGGGTAGATTTATTACTTCTGCTTCTCGTCAGTTGAAGCCTCATGAGAAGAACTACCCTGTTCATGATTTGGAGTTGGCTACCATTGTACATGCACTGAAGATTTAAAGGCATTATTTATATGGTGTGTCTTGTGAGGTCTTTACTAATAATCGTAGCCTCCGACACTTGTTCGAGAAAAAGGACCTCAATTTGAGGCAGCGGATGTGGTTGGAGTTGATTAAGGATTCTGACATTACTATCTTGTATCATCTGGGGAAGGCCAATATGGTGGGCGATGCTTTGATCTGAAAGGCAGTGAGTATGGGGAGTTTGGCATATATTCCAGTTGGGGAGAGACCTCTTACAGTTGATGTTCAGGCTTTGGCCAATCGGTTTGTGAGGTTGGATATTTTGGAGCCCGGTAGGGTATTGGCTTGTGTGATTTCTCGATCTTCCTTATATGAGCGCATCAGAGAGCGCCAGTATGATGATCCTCATTTGCTTGTCCATAAGGACAGAGTTCAACATGATGATGCCAGAGATGTGACTATCGGTGATGATGGGGTGTTGATGATGCATGGCTGGATAGGTGTGCCCAATATAGATGGGCTTCGAGAGTTGATTCTGGAGGAGGCCCATAGCTCGCGGTATTCCATTCATCCGAGTGCTGCGAAGATGTATCTAGATCTGAGACAACATTATTGGTGGAGGAGAATGAAGAAAGACATTCTGGGGTTTGTAGCTCGGTGTCTCAATTGTCAATCGGTGAAATATGAGCATTAGAGATCGGGTGGATTGCTTAAGTGGATAGATATTCCGTAGAGGAAGTGGGAGCGGATAACCATAGACTTTGTAGTTGGGCCCCAATGAACTTTGAAGAAGTTCGATGCTATTTGGGTGACTGTGGATCGGTATGTGTACTTCATTCCTGTGTGTACTACTTATTCTTCAGAGCGGTTGGCAGAGATCTATATCCAGGATATTGTTATTTTGCATGGTGTCCCAGTTTCCATCATTTCAAATAGGGGCAATCAGTTTACTTCGTAGGTTTGGACGTCTGTACAATGAGAGTTGGGTACTCAGGTGGAGTTGAGCACAACTTTTCACCCTCAGACGACGGGAAGTCCGAGCCCACTATTTAGATATTTGAGGACATGTTGTGTGCTTGTGTAATTGATTTTAGAGGGTCATGGGATCAGTTTCTACCGCTCACAGAATTTGCTTATAACAATAGTTACCAGTCGAGTATTCAGATGGCCCCATATGAGGCTTTGTATGGGAGGTGGAGTAGATCTCCAGTTGGTTGGTTTGAGTCGAGCGAGGCCAGGCTATTGGGTACAGATTTGGTGCAGGATTCTTTAGACAAGGTAAAAGTGATCCAGGAGAGGCTTCGTACAGCGCAGTCGAGGCAAAAGAGCTATGCTGACAGGAAGGTTCGGGATGTGTCATACATGGTTGGTGAGAAGGTTCTATAGAATGTTTCACCCATGAAGGGTGTTATGAGATTTGGAAAGAAGGGTAAATTGAGTCCTCGGTTCAGTGGTCCTTTTGAGGTACTTTGGAGGATTAGGGACATAGCTTATGAGCTTGCATTGCCACCCAACTTGTCAAGTGTACATCTGGTATTTCATGTTTCTATTCTCCAAAAGTATATTGGGTATCCGTCTCATGTTCTGGATTTCAGCACGGTTCAGTTAGATGGTGATTTGACCTATGATATGGAGCCAACAACTATTTTGGAGCGTCAGGATTGAAAGTTGAGATCAAAGAATATAGCTTCTGTGAAAGTGCAGTGGGGAGGTCGGCCCATGGAGGAGGCTACCTGGGAGACCGAGCGGGAGATAGGGAGAAGATATCATCACCTATTTGATTCTTCAGGTATATTTCTTGACTCGTTCGAGGACAAATGTTTGTTTAAGAAGGGGGAGGATGTAACGACCTGGCCGGTTGTTTCATGAGTTACCGCTCTATTTCCCCCATTTCTACTTCTTATTGCGTTGTTTATCGATTCTATGTGTGATCAGGTTGGTTGGCTCGCTCGGGTTCAGAAAGGTTTGAGACACTTAGTCTCTTTTAAGAAAGCTTATGTTGGAAAATTCAACCAGATATTGACTTAAGTGTTAGAGGGATCGGGTGAGAATTCCGATGGATCGGATAGCTTTGGTAGGTTATTTGAGACTTAGAAGCGTGATCGGAATGTGTTTTGGAGGTCCGGAGTAGATTTAGGCTTGAATTGGCGAAAATTAAATTTTGGAGTTTTTCGGTTGATAGGTGAGATTTTGATATAGGGGTCAGAATGGAATTCCGGAAGTTGGAGTAGCTCCGTTGTGTCATGTGTGCAAAATTTCAGGTCATTCAGACGCAGTTTGGTATACTTTTTTGATCAAAAGCAAAATTCGGAAGATTTTAGAACCTTAGGCTTGAATCCCATGTGTTTTGGTTGATTTGACATTTTTTGAGGTGTTTTGAAGATTGGTATAAGTTTGGATAGTGGTACAGGACTTGTTGGTGCTTTTAGTTGAGGTCCAGGGGGCCTTGGAGTGATTTCGGATGGTTGACGGAAGGTTTGGAATTGAGTTGAAGAGTTGAAGTATTTCTATTGTTGTCATAACCGCATCTGCGGTTGAAGGATCGTAGGTGCGACCCTGCAGATGAGGGAGGCCAGTCGTAGAAGCGGAAGGAGCCAGGGTGAGCAGGAACTGCAGGAGCAGTAAAGTAACCGCACCTGCGGTGGTGCAGGTGCGGATTGGGCCTCGCAGATGCGAAAAGCGGAGTTTAAGTGAAAACCACAGGTGCGGTGTCTTGGACCACATATGCGGTGGATTGACCGCAGGTGCGAAAAGCCTGGGTCGGAATGTATATATTTCTTGCTTCGCGATTTTCATAGGGTTTCACCTTTTTTAAACATGAATTCTGGAGTTTTGGGCGATTTTGAAGAGAGAATTCATTGAGGTAAGGTCTTGGATCATGAAAACTCGTTTCTATGGTATTATTTCACGGATAAGGGCTATAATTAGGAGAATCTAAGGGTTAAACATGAAGGAAACTAGAGCTTGGAAACTTATGCCTTTGATTAAGGATTTAAAGGACTATTTGTGGTTGGATTTCAGAACTTTTGATATGTATGAACTCGTGGGGAGATAAGGAATCTAATAATGTAAAATTTATCGAATTCTGAGATGTGGGCTCGGGGGTCGGGTTTGGTTAATTTCGGGAATTGCGTTGCTTTTTGATTGTTTTCGAGTCGGCTTTGTTCCCATAGCATATTTTCATGATTATCTACTTATTTTGCCTACATTTGGAGCATCCGGAGGCCGATTCGAGGGGCAAAGGCATCGCGAGCTAGAGTTTGGGCCGGATTGAGGTGAGTAATGATTATATATGCTATCCTGAGGGTATGAAACCCCGAATCACACATTGTTGTGCTATGTTGAGGTGATGCACACGCTAGATGACGGGCGTGAGGTCGTGCACAGTTGGGGATTGTGACTTGGTCCATCCCGAATGACTGTTTTGCTGCGTATTTGATTGCAAATTATTTGATGTTATCATGTTTTGGGCTAAATGCCATAGTTGGGCTTCGTCCCAACCATTTGGACCCTTAGGGGATTTTTACTGTCATCACTATTTTGACTTTATACTTATACTCAGTCAAGCTATATTTTACTATTTTCATAACTCAACCATGTTTACTCTGTTTTAACACCTTAAATGATATTTTAAAAGATATTTTGAGCTGAGCATCATCTTTTACTGTTGCCCGAACGGCTTATGGGATTCTAACTGAGTAAGGCCGAGCACCTGTGTTGTGAGGATACTTTTGGATCGGGTTGCACATCGTAGCACTAATACACTGATTATGATTATGAGGCTGGGGGCCTGAGATTTGTACGCCATGAGGTGGCTTGTTGATATGAGGTCGAGAGCCAATTGATTATGCCACGAGATGGCTTGATATTTTGCTTGGTCCGTACGGGGCCCCTCCCGGAGTCTGTACACCCCCAGTGAGCACGGGTACCCATTGTGATGTGAGATATATCTTGAGCGGCTGGTATGGTTCTATGTTATTGCCCGAGGGGCTATTTCTGTTGTTATTGTGCCCGAGGGGTAATTTTTATGTGTTTATCTTTTCTAGTTGCCTTTTATTTATTTATTTAACTGCTAAAAAGGTGCTTTATGAGATTACATTGTTTAATTGTACTTTACTTATTTTACTTTGCCTCTTATAGTATATTGTTGTGTTTAACGTGATTTCTTGTCGAACAGTCTTCATTTATTGTTATTACTCATTGAGTTGGAGTACTCACTTTATTCCCTGCACCCTGTGTGCAGATTTAGGCGCTATAGGTCCTGTTAGCGATGGTTGATAGCTTCCAGCAGATGTTCGGAGTCCACTAGGTAGCTGCTTGGCATTCGCAGCCCAGTGTTTCTCCCTCTTATCATTATTTATGTTCCTAGTTCTCAATTTGTAATAGACTGCATAGTCCTTTTTCTACATTTTAATACTTATGTTAGATGCTCATGACTGGTGACACCCCGATGTAGGGCTGTGTTGGTTGTTTTTCGCAAATTATACTATTTCACCTTTGTTTTGGGATTATTATTATGCTTAAGACTTAAATTGTGCTGTTTGGTTTCATTAAAGATGAATTGTGTGTATGTCGGCTGGCCTTGTCTTCACGAGAGGCGCCATCACGACCAGGTTCAGGTTTAGGGTTGTCACAGACATGTACTGGGAGCCTTGAAGGGATAAATATTACCTTAGTGTAGCTCCAGTCCCTAGTAGAGAAAAGGGATAAAAGTAAAAGAATGTCTTGTTGAAGTTTTCAGAATAAGATGATAGACAGAAATATTAGTAGGAAAATAAGAAGAGAGATAATGAAGCATAATGAGTAAGATGTGATACATGGATGACAACGGTAGGTCAAAAAGATGACAGTATTATAGAGTCTATAGTCAAGTAAAGGAAAAGACGAGAGCTGACAGGCCTTGAGACAACAAAAGAATATAGGCCATACAATTATATCATCATTTCGAGAAATAAGTTCGTGACTCCAACGCGACTACAGAAAGGAAATGTTAGACCGCAGAATAATAGAAATCGGTTTCTATTGGTAAATAAGATAAACTAAACATGAATTAGGGACTGAGTAAGGTTAAGCTTAAGGGACAGTATGTGCCAGTTATACTAAATGTCACCCTCGTGAGTAAGGAATTTTGTTATCCTTGGTACAGAAGGATTACCACAGTAAGGGTCATCGATAATGTGAAAAAATTCCAAAGATGAAGAGGTAAAACATTTATAACGTTGATCATCGTAGCACTAAATGTTAGTACTCCCCTAAAGGGTGGAATATTGAGTTATATGGCATTATTTCAGAATTAAGTAGTTATAGTAACTATGGAATAGTAAAGGAAGAATGCGATAAAAAAATGAGAAAGGGATGAGATTACACTTATTCAAATCCTATGTATATGCTATGATTCCAGAACATTAAGCAAGCACGATGCCAAGGAGAGGAAGTAAGGGTTCCGGCCCGGGATGTTATTGATAAATAAAGAGCCAGTGCAAGATGTAATTTAAGATAAAGAATACAACCCAAGAGAGATTACACGGGATATAGATATGAGAATGGGCTAACAAGTAGTTAGTAGTTGATTCAGGAAGAGCCTCGTTATGGCTAGACGAGAGGATACAGACAAATCACCAAATTGTGCAAGATAAACATAGTGAACCCCAACATGGGGAATTCAGTCTCGTTGATATAACATCGTGACCCTTGAGGAGTATTCAGGTAGGAGTTGGGTAGTTAAAGGTACCATATGAGTGTTACGGGAATAAAAGAGAGTGCCACTGGGAAGAAAGTCAAAATATCAATTCAGAAGCAACCTTACAAGAACAGGGGCGTGGAAGTAAGTAACTACGGATAATTATAGGCAAGGAAGGACATCAAAAGGTCCATCGAATATACAATGTAATAAGCTCGCATTTTACAAGAGTCAGAGGGTCCTCCCTAAGTACTACAAGGAAGGACTAGCTGAGGAAGTAAGGAAGAAGGTTTCAACTTAAGCTCAGTAACCCAAGGAGAGAATAGTCTTATAATAATAGTCTCACAACAACATTGTATGCACTCTATAATAAAGTGGCACCTACCATGTCTAATAAATGGGAAGTAAAATAAAAAGTAATATTCAAGATATATGAGTTGCACGAAAACTCCGACATGCTTGTGAACAAAGATAAGCTAAGTATGCACGCAACAAGGGGCAGAAAGGCCAGGAAAAGTAATAGCTTACATTTAAAGAAAGTTGAGATGGAACGAAAGGAATTATTCGATCAATGATCCAAAGTTAGTTACATTATGAATGCACTTAAGATTTTGGAGTTTATCTATGCAACATACATATCGGCATTCATACAGCCGTAGAAGACTCCGGTATAAGTTAAAAGAAAGAATTGGGCCCAAGACATAGACAAAGGATTGAATTGTTAGAAGATTATATCATAAATATTTGATAGCGTCCATGAAGGGCTAAAGTAATAACTAATATCATGAGCCACAGATCGAGAGATAGCTTAAGCCTACATAAAGGCTGATCAGAAGGAGGGGGAAACTAAAGAGTTACATCAACGAAGAAAATCAGGAATCTAATTATTGGACCCAGAGAGTTATAAATCTCGTGATTAAGAACATTGCAGGATTACTCTTAATATTAGAGGTACAAGAGAGAAAGTACAGTAGCCATATTTTATAATGGCTCTACGATAAAACTAGTTAGAAGAAGTACCAGCCACAAAGAAGACAGTAGAAGGCTCTTACTGGATTGTGTATGCACTAGAGGTGCAAATATTATCATAGAGCTTCAAGTTGTAGATATTGTCAAAGGGAAGTTATGAAGGAGATAGATGATGCGATGCGAGATTGTAAAGCAAGTAAGGTAAAGGTGAATAACATATGAGATACTCAAGTGCAAAAGATTGTGAATAGTCCATACTTCGGATAGAAGGCTAGAAGCATTGGGATTCACTATCCAGGACGGACACCAGCATCGTTAGTAGCATATCTGCCAGCATATGGTTTCTAGGTATCGAGAAGCCTGATTAAGATAGTAAAGAAGAGTTAGAAATAATGTGATGTCTCACTTGATGTTCCAGAATAACATAAGAAAATCTAAGGTGCAAGCAAGTTGAAGGAAGGTTGCGAGTAGTATAAATAGATATGTGTAGGTCGCAAGCTAAAGTATGGTAAAGCGATAAGATTTTAGGAAGACAATGGTGAGGATAAGAAAGGGAAAGTGAGAAGGTGAAGAAAATGGATAAGTTCTCAAGGTTAAGCCCATGAAAACAAGAAGAGCTAATGGTTTCTCTAAGTTATAAAAGCTCAGTATAGCCCAAATGAACTCAAAGGTGTCTCAGACTAGCAGCATTTAGAAAAGATGGAATGTTGCTCTGGTAATAGAATGAGGGTGTAATTGTGATAAATAAAGGATGACATTTGGGCCTTCGATTGAGTAATGATTTGAAGAAACAAAAAAAAAGAGATTTTATGAATTATACAGGATTAAAATACCCACATAAGTGTCATATTGGGATGCTATTAAATACGGTTATAGAAGTATAGTATCACCCTAGGTAGATCGGTCTACACACCAGATGTCCCCGATGAGACGTGGGCCTCAAGAGCAGTGTTACATAAGAGGTCAAGTTATCAGTGATAGATTATTGATCAATGTTAAGGTGAATCGACAATAGATGAATAAAGTTCCAAAGTATGAGAGGAGATAAGGATTCCATCCTTTAGATGAACAATAATAAGGAAGCATTGAAGGACTTGGATTTATACATCTATGATAAAAAGTGACAGCGTAACCTAGATTTGGGTAGCAGACCCAGTAACAATAAATCAAAGTAAGAGTTATGGTAGTAAAGTCATACAGATGGATAAACGTACTATGAAATAATGTATAACAATATCTGTAAGTTCAATAAAGTATCGAGCGAAGAACTTCAGTATACCTATAGATGCCAGAGGGACATCTTGTCAAGCTCTGTATATGTTTACAAAGTAAGACCTAGAGATGGGTTAAAAGCTGGAGAAAAAAGGAGAGAAGAGTCGCATAGGTGCACTTACAAGATTCGTACAGGCTGTATGATAGAAGGCAGTAACAGTTACAAGATTAGAAGAATTCCGATCATAAGTTGTGGTGTGAAAAAGAGGCCTAAAGGGGGGAATGCCCTGTCCTTTAGAATTATTCACATAACAGTTGCCTAGATGGCAAGGACAGTACCAAAGTATTCGGAAGACATAAGTCATGAAAAATGATAAATGCATCAGTCAACACTCGAGAATGAATGTTCCAAAGTGGGAAATGATGTTACACCCCATATTTTTATTTGTTGAAGTACGCCATAAGTAAATTGATATAAGCTCGGAAATAAGATGTTACATTTCGCATTTTCGTACGTTAATTCATTGTAAGTTAATTGACGTAAGTTCAGGAATGAGTTTTTTTGGAGGTTATAAGAATTTATGTTATTTCAAAACAAGTGATAAGTAAATTCGTGAAGGGGAGAGGGTAAGTGAATCGAAGAAAATGAGTTTCATCGAAGTTTGATATTTGGGATAAAATACGGCCCGAGCTATAATACCTGGTGTTTATGATATGTTAAAAGTAAGTAGTATTTTAAGTAATTTGAGATAATTCTTGATTATGTGGATAATTGATTAAGTGGATAAGGATATTTTTTGGGCTGCCATGTGACATTAAGCCAAGCCAAGTGGCACAAATATGCATTATGAGTCAAAAGACTTAAGTTGCCACGTAAGGGTCCTTTGGATAACTACCTTGGTTGGTGTCTTATTTGGGAATGTAATTTAAGACCAGAAACAAGGAGCTAAAGCTGCTTTAAGATGAAGACTATTGTCACGAAAGAATGGCTAATTTTCCAAGAAGTTTAAATAAATGGCTTAGAAAGGAAATGATTGAGAAGAAACGCATCCAATCTTATTTGCTGGTACGGTTTCTTATTTAATAAAATTGCTTGCAAAGACCAGAAACGTTGGATACTCTAATGGAGGAATTCTCAAAAATGAATTCATATGAATTTCATAACGCTACAACAGTGTGAGACGTAATTCGGAGAGAGCATGGTACAATCTTTCTCAGGAATATCATACGAATTTTCCCTACTTTGATCTGTCGTTATGTGTTCTTCATAAAAGACATGTGTTAGAGGAGTTGTCAAGAGAATTGGTCCAGGTATGCTAAGTCTATCCCTTTTTCCTTTTCCCATCATCCATATGCTACAAACGAGACGCGCAAATGCACAACTCTCATAAATGACTCTATTCATAGAAATACTATAGATGCCTATGTTCTTGATTCCCCGTGTGTCCTATTGTTCTATCATCTGTTCATGGGTCTAAAAAAATACATAAGTTGATAAAGTTCATTTCATGACATTAATCAAAGGCATAATGGTCTTATGACGTTCCGACAGATTTTATTGACGTACTTCTCATACATTGCATTCATCTATACATGTACATTGACCCATGACCAGATTGTGTTATATAGGTGTATATTATATGTATATGGAATATGAAAAAAAGGTTAAGGTGTTATTTACGTACCACCACATGATCAGCTCATATACGTTAATGATTTATCCACAGTGGCCGAGATGATATGATGGGATGCCCTCAGAGGCTTGACGATGTTATGAACACATATACCTATGCATGGTATGACATTTATACGCATATGCATGACATTTTAAATATTAATGATTCACAGAGTTATTCGGACTTACATGTTGTGTCTTTTACTCCATGTTTCTCTCATGTCTATTACTTATTGATTTTCATTCCTTACATTCTCGGTGCATTATACCCGACGTCCCTTTTACCTGGGGACGATGCATTTCATGCCCACAGGTCTCGATAGACAAGTTGAAAGTCCTCCAAGTAGGCTATTAACTCGGCGTAAGATGTTTGTGCACTCTATTTTCTATGGAGTTGCTTATTTGGTTAGTATGATTTAGACATATATTGACTGGTATGTCGGGTCCCTGTTCCGGCCTTATGATGTTTATGTACTCTTAGAGGCTTGTAGACATATGTCATATATATGAAAGATTGTATGGCCTTGTTGGCTTATATTTAGTGTACGAGTGATTATTTTGGTCTTATAGTTCCGTACGTTATATGTATAAGTCAGTATCTTAGATTGGGTCATTTTATGTCGAGTGTTCTCTAATGTTTTATTCTTCTTACCTCATACGGCCCTTCTGACCCACTTACCTATGATAACGTAATAAGAAAGATATGTTACGTTGGTACTCGATTGATTAAGGTACCAAGTGCCTGCCGTGGCCCATCGGTTTGGGTCGTGACACCGCACAATGAGGAATCAAGAAGGTAAGTGCTCCTAACAGCCCTATAGCCTCTCGAAGATAAGTACACACATATCTGTACCGATTCGCAAGGCTCTACTAGATTCGCTCATGACTTGTGATACCTAAGTGAACCTAGAGCTCTATTACCAAGTTGTCACGACCAAAAACCCACTATAGGTCATGATGACGCCCAATATCGCTGTTAGGCAAGCCAACAGTGATTTACCAACTTATTTATTCATTCTTATTATTTTTGAAATCGTAAATTTTCTTAAGTAAGGAAATCAATGGAATAAGAAAATCACGAATACTTAAAATATTATTTAGAAGTAATTATAAGATGACAATATCAAGCCTAACCATAAACAACCAGTAGAGTATCCCATAACCCGGTGTCGCAAGTGCATGAGCATATACTAACATGCGCAAACATCTCAAAAACATGTTTCTTGGATTTATACTTTAGTGAAAATTCTCTCTCATCTCTCTTCCCCATTCTCTCTCCTCGATAATGGTGATTTCTAGCTGGAGATGGCTATCTCCCTCGGAACGCATCCATGAGCTTTCTCATTCCTACACCAGGAACGAGCTCCCACAAATCCCCAAATCCACCAGACGTCACAAATTTCCCATCCCTTACCACAAACTCTCAAAGAAACAATAGCCTAAACACACAGTCTATAAATTTGGGGCAAAATCTCAACCCTGAAGAACAAGCTACTTACAGAGGAGCCCTAGGGCTAAAGGCATACTCTACAAATAAGGGCCAAATCAAACTCCAACACAGGAAGCACGAAATCATCAACGGGAAACCAGTAGTCACATTCACAAAGGAAGAACATGATCTTCTAGTTGAGACCTGCAAATGGACACTAATAGGTAATTTCAATTAAAATCGCCCCCAAATTGAAAAAATTAGGGAAGATTTCGCAAGAATCGTGCCTACTAAAGGGAAAGTGAAAATTGGGGCCAAAGATGCTAAACATGTCTTCATTGATGCTGAGAATGAAGAGACTACAATTTAATAGCTTCAAACGCCTTTGTACAACTTGGCAAAGACCATTCCATGAAGATACAGAGGTGGATCACTAATTTCAAACCAAACAAGACCACGTATCTGGTACCGGTGTGGATCAATCTACCTAATATTCCATGGCATTACTACGAATAGGTAGACCTCTATAGGATTTTTGGCCTATTAGAACACCAATTGTCATGGACAAAGCAACTCAGACAAAAACCAGACCAGCGACAGCAAAAATGAGAATAGAGATAGATTTATTGAACCCTCTAATCACGAAAGTTCAGGTGGCCATTCAGAATCCAGAAGGTATCTTGGAGACATTCAATCAAAAAAAAGAATATGAAATATTGCCCCTCTTTTGCTCTCATTGTAGAATACAAGGCCACACGAAGGAGGTCTGTCAAAGGGTCCTCAAATCTGATCATGTGGATACCCAAAATAAAGAGTTACCAGAATAACAAATGAGGAACCAACAAGATGAGAGTAACATCAACAACCAGACCAAGTAAGGCAATGTATATAATTCCAATAAGGCCACTACAAAGCAGGGAACTCAATAAATGGAAGTCGATACAAATATGAGCAACAAACAAGGCACCAAGGCTTCCATATTTACCTTTGAGGATGGATGGCAACAAGTGGATAAAAGAAAAGGAAAAGGCAAAAATAACACCAATGTGAGTTCTTCTCCAAATAACACATAGACCAGTCAGGAGAATGAAGGCACAAGTCAAGACAACAACTTCCAGATTAATAGCAATATGTTCAATCAACTAGCGGAGCAGGAAATAACTGATCAAACGAGGAAGATTAGCACAGATAAGGAGAACATTGTGCAAAGCAAAGATGAGGAAGACTCTAACTTTATCTTTGGCATGAACTCCAGATGGGACAGAGAACCACGACAATAAAACAAATGAAAGAAAGCATAAAAAGAACGAAATTCATCATTATAACCTTGGAGTTAGGAAGAATAGAAATGAACACTTGACCTATATGGAGAACACTGATCAACAAGGATTCCTCGAACAGTCATGATGCCAACAATAGCAAAAGGATGCCTTCCAAGAAACATAGATTCAAAGACAAAGTTAGTACCACTGAAGGGGTTACTACTAAGGGGGAGGATCAAGTATCTAAGAATGTTCCCCAATGGACCCCCATAAACTTCCCGTGTCACAAACACAATCAAGCCTCAACTACCATTTTACCTTTCTATTTCACTTCCAATTCGCTTGTATCTAGTCACAATTTACGTAATAACATTAATAAATGCTAAATAAACCAATTCTAATGCATGAAAATAGGTTTCACAATGTTTTTCCCAAAAAGTCAAAACCCGACCCCGAGCCCACTTGGTCAAAACCCAAGTCTTCTATTTCGCCGGAATTCGTTGATTGCTCCATACGAATTTACAATGGAAAAACTCCTGTTCGTTGTAAGATTACTGAAGGAAAGGTTGGTCATAAATTTGGAGAGTTTGCTTCTACACGGAAACGAAGACCTTCGAGAACAAATATTGGACCGGGAAGAAAAAAGGGGATTCGAACCAAAATCCGATCACCCATTCACCCACGAACTCAAATATATAATTTATTTGGAAATCAGACCTCAAATTGATTTCTGAATCCCCAAAAATTTGAAAATCCTAAGTTCTACCCAAAATCACTCAATTTCCCATGAAAACCCCTTGATTTTGAAATGAAATTATGTAAAAATATGGATTAGATTGAAAGAAATGAGTTATAAATGATTTACAAATGATTCGGAGAAGAACCTTTCTTTGGAAAATCACCCAAGAGAACTTAGGGTTTGAAAGAGTTGGAAAAACGAAGAAAAATCCGTCTAAGTTATAATTTACACAGGTGCAGTTATCGCATTTGAGATGTCAGGTTCGCAAATGCGAACTCGCAAATGAGGCCCAAGCTTCGCAAATATGAAGGTAGGCCTACCCTATTTACTCCGCAAATGTGAACCATCGTCCGCAATTGCAATCACTGTTGGAGTCGCATTTGCAACATGGAGCTTCGCAAATGCAAAGGTCCCCCCACCTGCCCAGTCATCGCAAATGCGATGGTTAGTCGCAAGTGCGAGCTCGCAATTGTGAAGCCTGCAGACCTGCAACACACCAGCGTTTTTTCCTAAGTTCAAAACACTCTGTGGCCTATCCAAAACTCACCCAAACCCTTGGGGCTCCAAACTAAACATGCACGCAAGTCCAAAAATATCATACGGACTTTTTTCGTGCGATCAAATAATTAAAATAACATCAACAACTATGAATTCAACCTCAAATTCATGAAAGTACTCAAGAACATTGACATTACATTTTCTAAACTAAAGGCCCGATTTATACCAAGCGAACTCCGACTCTTACCAAATTCCACAGATTCAACTTAATTATTATTTTAAACTTGTATTGGGCTCCGGAACCAAAATACAGGCCCGATACCATCAAAATCAAACATATTTAAATTCCATAAACTTTATATTTTTAGTTAAATAATTTCTTTCATAAACTCATTTCTCGGGCTTGGGACCTCGGAATTCAATTCCGGGCCTACGTCCAAGTTCCATATTTTTCTACGAACCCTCCGGGATCGTCAATTTATGGGTCCGGTCTGTTTACCTAAAATATTGACCGAAGTCAACTTAAATGTAATTTTAAAGGCAAAATTAGAATTTTCTTCAATTTTTCACATAAAAGCTTTCCGGATATACGTCCAGACTGCGTACACAAATCGATGTGAGACAAAACGAGGTCTTTAAGGCCTCGAAACACAGAATTGACTTTCAAATCGAGGGTCATCACATCCCACTAATGCAGACCATCTCTTACATCAATGAAAAGATGACCAGTGTGAACAGCAAGACCTAGGATCTGGATATACTAAAGGAGCGAAAGGGAAATGGATATCAAAAACCTGAGGCTGAACCCCCAAACTCAATGGAAAAGCTGTATAATGTTCCAGTGGGTCAAGTGCAAGTGGATATGGTATCTGGTGACAAGCTCAATTGGGAAATGTTTATGAAATGTATTGAAGAGAGTATTGAAAAATCTCAATCAGATGATGAAGTGATCAATGGGGATATTAGTAAATCCTACTCTGAGGAGGCTCTATGCTTACGAGACAAGGAGCAGATCAATGTCTCCAACATCAATAACCTATCACCAAGAAATAAACACAACATTGGAGGGAGTCAATAGTGTCAAATCAAAGCCCTCCCCCCTAATCCTATTACTTCCCATGATTAATACAATATCGTGGAATATCATAGGTATTGGGTCCAAAGTATCTCTGGAGAGATTCCAAACTTTAAAACTTCAATATCAACTTCCTCCCATCTGTCTACAAGAACCTACGGTGGATAGTGGCAAGATTGAGAAATTTAAAAGAAAGATGGGAATGGAACATGCCTTCTTTAATTGCTCTAAAAAGGTATGGCTTTTCTGGACCAATGACATTAACATTACTATCCTACAAGACAAAGATCAACATGTTCACATTAAAGCTGAACACAATAACTGCCCCTCCTTTCTTTTCACGATTGTTTATGCTAAATGCTCTAAAGATTTGATAAGGGAGTTATGGTCAGATTTAAGGAAGTTAGCTACTACAATTCAAGAACCATGGGGGGTCATAGGCGACTTTAATGTGATCGCTAATAGAGAGGAGAAATTGGGTGGCAGACCTCATAGATTAAAGGAAAGCCTAGATTTCATAGAATGTCTCAACGAATGTGGATTACAAGATGATGGCTTTACTGGTGCTAAATTAACATGGTATGATAACAAGGATTTGCCCCTCACTATATGGAAAAGACTTGACAGATTAGTATATAATTTGGATTGGTTCAATATTCTCAATAGCACAGCTGTCACACACCTGTCAAGTTCCTGCTCAGATCATGCTCCTCTTTTGGTAAAGCTTCATCATGAAAATACATAAGGAACCAGATATTTCAAGTTCCTCAACTTCTGGACTGATCATCCTGATTTTATTCAGACAGTGTAGAACAGTTGGAGTATTTATATCGAAGGCAACCCATTATACATCCTGCATCAGAAGATCAAGAAAACTACTAAGGCCCTTAGTACATGGTATAGGTCAACCTTTGGAGATATCTTTAAGGAATCTAAAAGATTGGAAAACCTCATCAGGGACCTAAAAGAGACATGCATGACCAACAACACCCCTAAGAATAGAAGTAAACTTTCTAAGAGTAAAGCGGAGTTTATAAGATACCTAAAGATTCATGACTCTATTTTGAGTGAAAAGGCTAGAGTTAAATGGTTCAATAAGGGTAATGCCAATACTGCCTACTTTCATGTGACTATCAAAGAGAAAAGGAGAAAGTTGAAAATTAAAAGGATTCAAGATGGAGAAGGTAACTAGATTGAAGATTATGAGTCTATTGTTGAGCGAGTTGTGAACTTTTACAAGAACCTTTTTACGAAGACTCCAGCAACACATATTTTAGGGCACTGGGCTGCATTGAAAGATATATTACTGATGAGGACAACATTAGAATCAGTGTCATCCCTACTCTCCAAGAGGTTACTGACATTGTGTTATCCATTGATGCCAATAGCTCACCAGGTTCTGATGGACTTAGTGAGATGTTCTACCATAAGTGCTGGGACATTATATCTGAGGATGTGCATAATGCTGTGAAAGCTGTATTTAGAGGCTCAACACTTACCAAATTCTAAACTCACACCTGTATTGTTATGATTCCTAAAGTTGATCATCCCCAAAGTTTCTCAGACTTCAAACCAATTAGCCTTTGTGATGTGTCTTCCAAAATAATTTCTAAAATCCTCAATGCCAGGCTCTCCAGTATATTACCCAAGGTCATCTCCGGGAATAAATACGGCTTTATTAAAGGGAGAACAATCTCAGAAAATATTCTTCTTGCACAGGAGATCATCAGTGACGTCAACAAACCAAATAGGGGAGGCAATGTTGTTCTGAAACTTGATATGACCAAAGCATGTGATAGAGTCTCGTATGATTTTCCTTGGAAAATTTCTAAAGAAGATGAGCTTCAGTGAACAGTGGATAAAGATTATTCACAAGTACATCTCCAATAAGTGGTACTTTGTGTTAGTTAATGGAAGAAGAAATATTTTCTTCCAATCTGAGAGGGGCTTAAGGCAGGGATACCCTCTCTCCCCTTCTCTCTTTATTTTAAGTGTTGAAATTCTTTCACAAATGATGAACAATCTTCATAGTAGAGTGGGCTAGTTTTTATATGAATAATAGTAAAGCTTTTAGGGTTAAACAGTGGTGGAACCTTAGAACAACAAACTCTCTCTGGGGGTCGTTCATGATTGCTAAATACTGTGAGTTGAAGCACCCTATTACTATTAACTGGAACAAGGGGAACTCGCACAACTGGAAAGCCATATGTGACATTAAAGAAGAAATGGAGCTCAATATTGTTTGGAACATTGAAAAAGGAGATGTATTCTTTTGGTTTGACAATTGGTACTCATTAGGACCACTATACAAGATTAATACCTCTGAGGTCCCCATGCCAAACATTAAGCTGAGTGAAATTCTTCAGAGCAACACCTGGAATTGGAACATGCTCACCATCCAGCCAAATAAAGACACCAAATCTCATATATTATCCTTGGGCATTGAACTAGAAAGCAATTGCTATGATAAAGCTAACTGGAGCCTTTCCAACACAGGAAAATTTACCATCAACTCCACCTGGAATTTTATTAGGCAAAGGAACGATCACAACCCTTTCTATAGCAGCTTATGGACTAAGGACATTCCATTCAAGATGTCTTTTCTCTTATGGAGAGATGTTGGTAACGAACTCTGCACGGACAAGATAGTGGCTAGGCTTGGAATTACCCTAACTCCCCAATGTTATTGTTTTAATTTTTCCAACAACCGAGCTGAACTTGAAGACATTAATCACCTATTCTGTCAAGGTGACCATGCAAGGAAATGGAGGAAATTTGTGGGGCCTTTGGGTTGGAATTTCAACAGCTTGAATATAACCCTTTTGAGTTGGTGGAACCACAAATCGTCCAATCCAATGGCGAGATTTATCACCGAGAATCTCCTACTTATCATTTTTTGGGAGTTTTGGAAATCAAGATGTTGCAACAAGTTTGAAGGGATTAGGCCCTCAATGTATAGTTCCAGTTCTAATATCACTACTTTACTTTTCCATATGATCAAGAAACATTTTAGCAGAGTTCGTATTGGAGATGGCTAGAGCAGCATATATATAGCCTGTGACACACAGATTCAACAAACTAGCAGCTTCTCATTACAAGGGATCAGACCACCGGCACAACTAGTCAAGCTGAACAGTGATGGAAGTTGCTCTAATGAGAAATGTGGAGGGGGATATTATTAGAGACCAAGAAGGAAATTTCATCACTGCCTACTCCATCTCTCTAGGAGGAGGCACCAGTAACTACGAAGAAGCTGAAACACTACTCTTTAGGTTGAAATAGTGTGCCGCTAGAGATCTGGAGGGTGCCATAGGAGAGTCTGACTCACCCCTAATGGTCAAATGTGCCAAAAGAGAGTGGAAACCTCCATGGAATATAAGAAACCAAGTAAAAGAGATCCAGAAAATAATTGAAGATCACAGCTTCAACATCAATCACTGCTTCAGTAAACCAATAGACTTGCCGACAGTTCAGCAACTCTGAGTCACAGAATTGAAGGAAACAAGATCTTCAATCTTTTCTCTGATCTCCCTAACCATATAATGGGCCTAGTAAATATGGACAAATGGAGCTTACCTACCTTCAAATTAAGCACACAAAACCTTCTAACATCATCTATGATCCTCCTTGAGCTTACTTTGTTTTTACTATCCTTTAATTAGGATATAGATTGATAGTCACATCTCAATGATCATGTACAAAGTTTGAGATGCCAAACTCAAATTGTAACATTTTGCACATCGATGATCAATGGTGACTGTTTAATAAAGAAAAAATATACTAACATTGGCGAATGCACGTGGAACCATATGGGTGCTCTACACCCATTGCTTTTGATGTGGAACCACTGTTTTATTTAAACAATTGATATTTAATTAACAAATAATTTGAGTCACCACCAAGGAACAAAACGAGCAGGTGGGTGCTTTGGTTAGAAAGTGCGCTAAAGAGATCTCTAGATGGGACAATAGCATAGTTGAATCCCTGAGAATATCATTATCAGTTTGATATTAATAATCCCCTCAGTACTTTTGATCTTCTCTTTTAATTTTATTTGCTTCATTTTAATTTTTTTCCTTTCTCTTTCTATTTTCTTCCCCAATAGCCTGACCTATTCTTCTCCAAAAATATATGGCTTTTTCATTTTCTTTTTTAGTGCCTTTGCTTTTTTAATTTCTTTCCCCAAACCCTATCAAACTTAGGTGAATGAAACTACGGGTATGTTTGAAGGAAAATATTTTCCGGAAAATATTTTTTAATTTTTCCATGTTTGGTTGGCTTAAATGTTTTGGAAAATATTTTTCTTATGAACTCATTTTCCTCCAAGTGGAGGAAAATGTTTTCCTTATCAAGAGAAGGAAAAATATTTTCCAAAATCCATCTCAACCTTCCCTACCCTCACCAACTCACCCCAACCCCTCTCTCCGAAAAAGGGGTTTTTTTTTTTCAAATTTTAGTTTTTCCGTTACCACACATCCTACTACCCCTCCACCCC
>MU756648.1:0-14046 GCA_026770625.1 Nicotiana glauca
ACCATCCTTAGAACATCGGCCTGGTTGATTGAATATGGACATAGGCGGATATAATGGATCATTCGTAAGGGTGACTGTGTGCCTGTTGGGCCTATTCCTAGCGCATGACACATTACTCTCAAAATAATAAGAACAAAAATGAGCAGTTTCCTCTGCAAGATAAGCTTTGCATATAGATCCTTCAATTCTATTCCTCTGCTTAACAAATTATTTGCATTTCCCAATTGTCCTACATAATTTCAGGTTAGCCAAGAACATTCAAATAAAATAGAAAATTACATATGGACTATAATATTACCTCTCAAAGGGATACATCCATCTGCATTGAACATGCCCTCCGAGTCGTGCCTCGTGTACAAGGTGGATTGGAAGGTGTTCCATCACATCAAAAAACCCACATGGAAATATCTTTTCCATCTTACCCGAAGTTACATGAACGTTCTGATCCATCCGGCGTAGGTTTTCTTCCCTTAATGTGGAAGAACACAAGTCTTTGAAAAAAAAACTAATCTCAGTGATGGGTTTCCAGATTCTGTCAGGCAAACCAGAAAACGCAATAGGCACTAAGGTCTCCATGAAAACATGACAGTCATGACTTTTCAAATGGCTCAACTTCCCTACCTCCATATCAACTTTTTCCCCAAAATTGGACGCATAACCCTCAGGCATCTTCAATTTCGTTACCCAATCACACATCTGCTGTCTTTCCTCCAAAGTGAATGTGTAACTTTCTTTGGGCTTGAATAACTTGCCATTGTTTGTTGTCTACAAGTGTAATTCAGGCCGCCTGCAATATTCTTGTAAGTCCATTCTAGCCTTCGGGTTATCCTTTGTCTTNTCCTTCCAATAAGGCAACTCCCAAAATATACTCTGTTTGGTCCAATCATGAGTAACATCGTATCCGGGGAATCTATGCGGTGGAACTTCAGTAACTTTACTAATGTTCTGGACCCTCTCCCAAATTTCATCACCTGAAAGTATCGGAGGTGGATAATCATATTCCAGTTTATTCTTTTTGAAAGCATTTTTCATTCTTCTAAACTCATGACCCTCAAACAAGAATTGACGATGACAATCAAACCATGATTGCTTTCGGCCATGTTTCAAAGTGAACGCTTTACTATTTTCCATGCAGTAAGGACAAGCTAGCTTCCCAGCTGTCATCCACCCAGACAACATTCCATACGTAGGAAAATCATTAATTGTCCACATTAAATTAGCACGCAAATTGAAATTCTGCTTGGTTGATATGTCATATGTTTCAACACCATCGTACCACAATTGTTTTAGCTCATTAATCAAAGGTTGCAAATATAAATCTATCAAACTTTTCGGATTACGTGGATCGGGGATAATACAATTTGAGAATATATATGGACTAGTCATGCACAACTCGGGTGGTAGATTATAAGATGTAAGAAAGACAGGCCAACATGAATACGGTGTCGCAGATACAGAAAAAGGCGTGAAGCCATCCGCACACAGACCTAACCGAATGTTCCTTGGTTCACTAGCAAAATCTGGATATGTCCTATCAAAGTGCTTCCAAGCTTCTCCATCTGAAGGATGGCACATAACACCAGGTGGTCTTCTATTTTCAAATTGCCATCTCATATGAGGAGCAGAACTCATCGACGCATATAACCTCTTTAGCCTAGGTATAAGAGGTAAATAATGCATCGCCTTGATAGCGACCATCTTCCCGCTGGAAAGCCTCTTGAAACGAGGCTTTCCGCAAAATTTACAAATGCTTAAATTTGCATCATCTTTATAATATAACATGCAACCATCTTCACAACAATCAATTCTCATTGACGAAAGTCCTAACTTAGAAACTAATCTCTTTGCCTTATAGAAATCATCAGGTAATTCGATTTCCTCGCCAACTAGTTCACGCATAAGGTCAATGACAGAGTCCATGGCTCCTTGAGAAATATTCCAATCAGATTTGATACTTAGTAATCTAACTGCAACAGACAACTCAGAGTGCGGACGACCTTCACGTAGTGGACGACTAGCTTCCTCTAACTGTTCATAAAAACGTTTTGCTTCATCATTAGGAGTTTGTTCAACATTTTCGTTGGGCTCACCCCCAAAGTGCATTCCAAAAGCATTCGCAACCATATCATGAATTCTGGAATCACTATTTCTATTCTCCCTCGACCTACTACTTTCACCAAGAACCATGTTATGAAATATCCCATCGCTACCATCCATCTCTCCATGATAAGTCCACACAAAGTAATTCGCTATAAACCCCTTCATATAAAGATGAACCTTAACTTCCTCCGGTTTTCCAAACTTCATACAGTCGCACTTAACACAAGGGCACCTAATTACTCCTTCTTTTATGTATGGCGGAAGTGACATTGCATGTCCAATAAAGTCCTCAACCCCTTCTACAAAATCCTCCCGCAATCCCCGCCGATTAGGATAATTCCTATTGTACATCCAAGAACGATGTTCCATCTATTTAAATAAAGCAAGAACAAATTAAATTAGTTAATACATTAATAAACTCCTCCCTTTAAATCTTTTTTCTTATCTTATAAATGTATAATTCATAGTTTAAAGCATGAATTTAGGTACTCTTATTTAGGTATTGCTCCTCTTCTAAGACAATGAATTGTATCTTTTCACAATTGAACTCAATATAAGTAAAAAGCTAATAGGCAAAAAAACAACCCTAATACTAAATAGTAAAAAGTTCATATTACCTAATGTAGTTCATATTAGCTAATAGTAAAAAGTTTATATTACCTAATGTAGTTCAAACAAACAACCCTAATGTAAAAAGTTCATATTACCTAATGTAGTTCAAACAAACAACCCTGATACTAAATAGGCAAAAACTCTAATAAATTACATAAAATTATATAGCAAAATTTAAAAATTAAAAAGCTAATAGGTAGATTACTAACCTTGGTAGATTAAAAGTAGGCTAAAATCAGTGGGGGCTGCGAAACAGTGGTGGCGGCGGTGACAGTGGTGGCGGGGGCATAACAGTGGTGACGGCGGCGGTGACAGTGGTGGCAACGGGTGGGGGGGATTGATTTGTTTAAGGGAAATAGAGAAGGGGAGAAGAAATAGTTGAGAGAGAAGTTGGGAAATTTGTGTGAGAGAAAATAAGATTTTGGGAGGAGAAACCCGATTTTGAGTTATGCAATTAAAAAAAACCGACCAAAGTTGGTCGCTATTTTGGTAGCTATATAAGTATTGACTCGTTTGACTAAAATAGCGACCAACGTTGGTCGCCTTTCTTGACCGTTTGACCAAAAAGCGACCAACTTTGGTCGCTATATTTGAAAATAAGTAAATTAAAAAAAAAATAAAAAAAATAAAATATATATATATATATATATATATATATATATATATATAAAAGCTTTATTCGGTATAGTATTACCTAATACACTTATACTTAGTGCATAGTATAGAGTAAGTACATATATTATATATATATATATAAAAGCTATATTCGATACAGTATTACCTAACAAACTTATACTTAGTGCATAATATAGCGTAAGTACATATATTATATATATATATATATATATATGAGCTATATTCGATACGGTGTTACCTAATACACTTATACTTGGTGCATAGTATATAGCGTAAGTACATATTATATATATATATATCAGCTGTATTCGATATAGTATTACCTAATACACTTATACTTAGTGCATAGTATAGCGTAAATACATGTATTATATATATAAGCTATATTCGATACGGTATTACCTAATACACTTATACTTAGTGTATAATAAAGCGTAAGTACATATATTATATATATATGAGCTATACTCGATACGGTATTACCTAATACACTTATACTTAGTGCATAATATAGCGTAAGTACATATATTATATATATATGAGCTATATTCGATACGGTATTACCTAATACAGTTATACTTAGTGCATAATATAGCATAAGTGTGACAACCCGACCCGTCGTCCCATGTGTTATTGCCCCGTTTCCCCCATTTTATGCTTCTTCATGTTTCGTGATCGGTATGTGGTGAGTTAGAGTTGATTTGTATTGGTTTTGATAAGGAATGAGATACATAGTCTCTTTAAGGAAGGTTTAGGTTGGAAAAATCAATTAGACATTGACTTATGAGTTATAGGGCTCAGATGTGATTTCTAGTGATTTGGTTAGCTTCGACGGATTATTTGTGACTTAGGAGTGCGATCGGAATTGATTTTTGAGGTCCGGTGTAGAATTAGGTTTGAATTGGCGAAGTTAGTATTTTGGCGAATTCCGGTTGATAGGTGAGATTTTGATCCAAGGGTCGGAATGGAATTCCGGGAGTTGTTGTAGCTTCGATATGTGATTTTTGATGTGTGTCCAAAATTTCAGGTCATTCGGACGTCATTTGGTTAGGTTTTTTATCGAAAGTGCATTTCGGAAGTTTTTGAAGAACTTAGGCTTGAATCCGATGCGACTTGATGGTTTTAGCATTTTTGATGTGTTTTGATGATTGGAATAAGTTTTAATGATGTTATGGGTTATGTTGGTGCTTTTGGTTGAGGTCCCGGGGGCCTCGGGGTGATTTCGGATGGCTATCGAGAAGTTTGAAGTTGTATAAATGCAGCAGAAAATTGCAGAGGAATTTTTTTTCTATGCGATCGCAGAAGGAGTCATGCGATCGCATAGAAGACATTAGAGGGCTGTTTGGAATGTGCTATGCAAACGCATTGGTTGATGTGGGATTGCACAGGGTAAAGACCTTGTGCTATGCGATCACGGGTGCTTATATGTGATCGCGTAAGGTTAATTTGGGGGAGGAAAATTTTGTGCTATGCGATCGCGTGGGCTCTTATGCGATCGCATAGAAGGAGCTTCAGGAGCTGGGCAGTGAATTTATAAACATTTCATCCGCAATTTTGAGTCATATTTCCTCCATTGTTGTATATTTTGAGAGTTCTTTGGGACAAATTGAAGAGGGATTCAAGGAGGATTGATTGGAGGTAAGTTCCTTGGCCTAAATATATGAGATTATGATAGATTTAACATGGAAATTGGGTGAAATTCACCGAAAGGGGGTAATGGTAGGGCATGAGTTTTTGATATTTCAATTTGGGATTTGATAGGTCATTTGAGCTCGGATTTGGGAGTTCATGATATGTACGGACTCGTGGCGAGACGAGGAACCCGGTGATGTGAGTTTTGTAATTTTTTTAGAAGCGAGCCTGGAGCTCGGGTTTTGCTAGTTTCGAGATTTTTGCTATTTCTTGATTGTTTTCGATTGGGTATTGTTCCCTTAAGCATTTTGTGATGTATTCGCTCTGTTTTTTGTTAGATGCGACGCGCGTGGAGGCCGGCTTGAGGGGCGAAGACGTCGCGAGCTAGAGATTTTGCCGGTTCGAGGTGAGTAATACTTGTAAATGATATCCTGAGGGTTCGAAGCCACGGATTTGCACATCATAGTGCTGTATTGAGGTGAATTGCACGCCGGATATGAGCGTAGGGTAGAGCACAATTGGGGATTGAGACTTAGTCCATCCCGGTTGTTGATTTTTACCGCGTATTTGGCAGAAACTACTTGTTATCATCATAATTTGGGCCGATTGCCATGTTTGGGCTTCGTGCCAACTATGTGAATCCTTCGGGGGTTGATATTACTATTCTAGCATATCTTGCATAGCATTTGGTTTCAGTCCAAGGTTTTAATTATTATTTTTGCAAAATCAGCCATATTCCTAAGTTTTGAAAACTCAAATGATATTTTAGTTGATAATTCGGGCTGAGAACTACTGTTTAATAAATGCCCAAGGGGCTTATGTTGATTTCTAGACTGAGCATGGATCGGGCTGCGCGCCGCAGCAGTGATTTTGAGTAGTGGTAACAATGACACTGTATGATGTGACTTGAAACAGTGGTAACAATGACACTATGTGATGTGACTTGAAACAGTGGTAACAATGACACTGTATGATGTGACTTGAAACAGTGGTAACAATGACACTGTATGTTGTAAATTGGTCAGTAACAATGACTGACCGGTCAGGTAACAATGACTGAACAGGAATTAATTGATGCCACGAGATGGCTAGATATTGCGCTTTACACACCCCCAGTGAGCGTCGTCGACGTTAAATGGATCGGGTTGCATACCGCAACGGGTACCAGAGTGTACCATCATATACATTGCATTGCACTCATGCATTTGTTCTTATTTTGTATTATTTGTCATGATATTTCAGTACTTGCATTTCATTGGCTTCCATGCCACCTCTTACACTGCTTACCTGACACCCTGGTATTATTTGTTAATGAAATGTTGTGCCCGAGGGGCTGATTTATGTGCTGAATTGCACTATCTGTTCCGCATTCATATGCTTGACTGTTGGAAGAGGATATTTTCAAAAGAGGTTTTAAACTGAGCCACGATATTTCTAAGAGTTTTCACGGTTTCACTATTTTCTCAAAGGGTTACACTATACTATACAGCATGATGACTATCTTTACGTGGTTTCTTGCTGCTCAATTATTATTTACCTTTATTACTCACTAAGTTGGAGTACTCACTTTACTCCCTGCACCTCGCGTGCAGTTGCAGGTATTTGTTACTCGGTAGCGGGTTCGAGCTGATTGAGGATTTTGTTATTGTAGCTGAGAAAGGTGACCGCCAGCGTTCGCGGCACCGGACGTTGTCTTTAGAATTCCAAAATTTATTTCCTATATATTATTGGCCCTGTAGTTGTGTCCAGGTTTTCTTTAGATGCTCTTGACTTGTAACACCCCGGTCGGGTTTTGATGGGTTGTAGGTATCAATTATTATTGTCATTAAATTGTATTTATCTATTCATTTATGTTTAATAATTTTGAAGGAGGCATCGTTGTTCTGTTGGCTGGCCTTGTCTTCACAGAGGCGCCACCACGGCCGGGTTTGCAAATTGGGTCGTGACAAGTTGGTATCAGAGCCTAGGTTACTAGGTCTCACGAGTCATGAGGAGGTTTAGTAGAGTCTCGAGGATCGGTACAGAGACGTCTGTATTTATCCTCGAGAGGCTGCAGAACCTTTAGGAAAACTTCCCATTCTTTGAATTCTTATCGTGCGTACTTGATTCAGCTTGGAATATAACCCTTGAAATTCCTTCCTCACGTCAGTATGCGCACATAAGCGCTCAGTATTGTATGTGCCTTGATGGTTTGTGATTCCTGATCAATGGGCGAGATGTGATCTCCGTGAGTTTGATTCTGGGCTAGTCTGGAGGACTTGTAGCCGGATCTTTGCCTATGGCTTGAGCACCGAGGTGCTGATTGTTTGAGTAAGTGTTTTGAACTTATATGTTCGGTATTGTCCCTATTAGCTGGAATGGCGGTTTGGTATTTATATGATGAGTATGTTAGTACTGCGAGATGTATCTATATGACTTGGTAGGGACGAAAAACTCTGCTGAATGATAGATGAGTTGTTAAATGTTCGATTCCTATTGTGATTCGATGTGTAGCCTGAATATGGGCGCGTGAAGAATACTTTCGTGTCTCCTAGTTGGGAACTGAAGTACATTACAGGTAGCGGTATGAGTTAACCCTCAGGAAGACTAAATGGTTGTGTTATATGTATGATGGTGGAAGGTGTGCTGAAATACTAAACTAAGGCGAAGCAGGTGGGTTATCTCCTGCGGAGTGTTCTTAAGTGGTATGATTCTTATGTATATTGTTAGAAGATCTCATGTGTAATTGAAGAGTACGTGTTGAAATTTGATAAATTCGGGTCGCTCAAGAGAGTGGACTCAACTGATGTGGGGATGAATGCGAGATTTGCAGAGGATTACAGTACTAGATGATCTATGTTTTCACAAACTTGTACATGATTTGATTTTAACCTCACTATGGCATGGTGGCATCATTAGAGAGAAAGTATTATGGGTTATTAAGTGTGCCCCGATGTATGGCTTCGAACCAAGTTGGGGAGGCTGTTGTCGATTAGCTGCTTGCACGGTTATGTGCTATGTTGGTTTCGTTTCGAGATATGCTGGCATATCAGTCCTGGTCGCGGAATTTGATGCTGAGGATGGCATGAGTGAAGCAAAATTTTGACAAAGGTTATATGGTGCTTCGTAAATGTGTGAAAACAGTAGGATGTCTCGAGCTGTTGTTGATAAAGAATGCTCAGTGTATAGAAAAGGAAGATGTTTGTCTGTATTAGAATTAGATCATATCCTGTGGTGTCAGAGTGTTAATGAGGCACGGGTGGTTATGTCCATTTGATCAGGTAAATTGCAGATTCGAATAAGGAGTAAATGACTCTTGAGAATGGTTTGAATGTGTTCAAGATTCTACATGTAGCAATCAGGTGTCTTAAGGTTGTGTATGTGGTTAGAGAATGTGTTTCATTGAAAAAGGTCAAGACTTGTGGTATTCTTATGTTGATTATGGGATCCTATGTATCGGTATCTGGAAAGTAATGGCAACGAATTCATATTCGCATTAAGTTCTTCAAGCAGAGCATGCTGGAATGTGGTATATCTGGGAACATTTGAGGGGGTATTCAGTGGCCTATGGGTCTTAGACAATGTGGTCTTATGTTCGAGTCTTGTGTAGTGGGCCTGTGTTGAAGCATTGTGGTGCTATAGAAGGAGGAAATATCCAGAAATCACTATGATAAATTAGAAGGGGAATTAGATAGATGGAATATCTTGATAGTATACCGAATTAGTATGGTAAGGATATGATTAATTCTTTGTAGGTGTTCGAGGTAATAAGCCCTTACAGGTATTGTGCGGCATAGCTTTTGAGTTCTGACAACTTGCTTAGCTTGGTTTGGGTAGAAGGATTTAGTCCTGGCAGTTTAGCGTGTGCAAATGGAATTGGGAGAGAGTCCTTGTTGGGTTTTACCGTGGTTCGGAGGTGAATATATTTTCGATGGGTATGTGAAGCATGGAATGTGTAATGATTCTTCTTCTAGATGGGATTGATGGAGAGTTCTTGACTAGTAGTGTACGTAGATGTTCGTGGTTAGGAAGGGAGGTGGAGTTCTCATGTTATACTAGTGTGGTACGGTATATGCGATATGTTGTGGAGGATTGGGGTTTGTGTGTGTAAGGTTACGGTTCAGTTCATTATGGAAAGTCATTAAATTCTTAAGCAGCACGGGCAGTTGTAGGTGATTAAAGAATCGACCCTCAGATAATTAAGAAAAATGGTATTTCTAATCTTAGTGGTTTGATGGGGGTATATGTTTCAGAAAAGGGGCAATGTGATGTAAACTGATAATACTTCGGTAGTATTGCGGCATTTTCTTGTTGGATCGACTGCTGATATCTGAGTTTGTTTGATGGCACAGGAGAATTTTAGAATATCTTTCGTGGAATGATTGGGTACTCGAGGTGTAATATGTATTCATATTGCGGAATTTGGGATCAGGTACAGTGATTTGTGTGCTATATGGAGTTGGAGACTGGAAGTTCTCAGGTACAGACTATGTAGTGGTTGTGGATCGTGTGTATTGGTACCGTTAGCAGCTATTGGGATTTGGAGGCCCGAGTGAATTTTTCTTTGCTTAGTATATTAGATTTTGGATATGATATTGGGGTGCAGACTGGTTGTCTTAGTGTTGGGTTATTCTAGACTATTATGTTATGGGCTATGTAGGAAAATGCCACGGGTTGAGTGGCGAGGTACATCGGATTAAGTTCTAGCGGGGTGGTTTGTATTCCGAAGACCAGCGAATTGCTGGGAAGGATAGCTTTCCTTAATTGGGCCTTCATGGCAGATGTTAGTGTAGAGGTTTCTACCATTGATTCAGTTCCAGTATTGAGGGACCTTTTCGGATGCGTTCTTGTGGCCGAGCATGTCACTGGGTAAGATTGTGGATTTCAGTATTTATTTGGTATCGGGCACCGTATCATACGGCTCTGGCAGGAGTTATAGTAGTGGGAGGAGCAGCTTCAGACTTCTTGGTATTGAGTTCGTTGGCAGGCCAATGCAGCTACGTATTTAGCTTGAGTTAGCTTGGTTAGTCTCGAGTTGTATTGTTGAGGGACAGGTTGACTCGACCGTTATTGAACTTGTTAGTGATCTGGGGAGATCTGTGAGTTGCTTTTTATATGCTGTGAGGCGTTATGATTTGTTGGTTTTGGGCACACGTGGTGCAGTTATATTGGGGATTCATAGTAGAAGTCGAGCGGGAAGAGTAATTGGGAGTTGCTTGGTAAGTGGAGTATTGGTTATGACCTTTCGGGGTAGCTTCAGGTATTTTATTTCTATGATGGGGGACGGGGTCTCAGCCTTGTGTTGTGATGGACTGATGAGCTTGAGGTACAACTCTTTCGTTTGAGTCATTTGTCATTATTTGAGTATGTTCAGACCATTTCTTAATGGTGCAAGTATTATGCAAGTTGTGGCTTAGGCCTGTGTTGAAGTGTCATATCACCAGAGTGGTGTGTTGGATTCGAGGTGATCGTTGGAGTCATTAATGAATACGAGCAGATTTGATTTCAGGTTGTTAGAAGGATAATATCGAGGTTTGGCTCGGAAATCTGTTGTAGTATTAGATAAGAAGGGAAGCGGCTTCATGAATTGTTGATATGAGAAATGGCTACGGTTTATAGCGTATTTCATTTGTCTTTGGCAGTATATGAAAGTGTTGGAATAAGGATTTAGCTAATAAGAGGTTCTCTGTCGGTATTAGGTTGCTGGGGGCAACTGCTGTGAATAGAAGTTATAGTTTCTAGTGTTTGGATTATGTGGTATATCATATGATTTCACCTGAGGTTGTACGTACGGGTATTTACAGCTGGTTCGGACTTATTCTGAGTATAGATGTGAGGTTCTGGTCTTGTATATGATTTCGGAAAGTGCAATGTGGGTCTACGATTTATGGTCTAGATGGGTTGTGAGATTTCAGCTATGTTGCGTTATCGGACCTATGCGAGATAGGGTGATGTGGAATCACCCCGGGTATATACTTGGTAAGGTCATTCAGCTATTGGGTTGCTTCTAGTACAACTCTGGGTATGCTTGAGGACAAGCATTTGTTTAAGTTAGGGTGGATGTGATGATCCGACCCGTCGTCTCATGTGTTACAGCTCCGTTTCCCCCATTTTATGCTTCTTCATGTTTCGTGATCGGTATGCGGTGAGTTAGAGTTGATTCGGATTGGTTTTGATAAGGAATGAGACACTTAGTCTCTTTAAGCAAGGTTTAAGTTGGAAAAGTCAACCAGACGTTGACTTATGAGTTATAAGGCTCAGATGTGATTTTCAGTAATTCGGTTAGCTTCAGGCGATGATTTGTGACTTAGGAGTGCGATCGGAATTGATTTTGGAGGTCCGGTGTAGAATTAGGCTTGAATTGGCGAAGTTAGTATTTTGGCGAATTCCGGTTGATAGGTGAGATTTTGATCCAAGGGTCAGAATGGAATTCTGAGAGTTGTTGTAGCTTCTATATGTGATTTTTGATGTGTGTGCAAAATTTCAGGTCATTCGGACGTCATTTGGTTGGTTTTTTTTATCAAATGTGCATTTCGGAAGTTTTTGAAGAACTTAGGCTTGAATCCGATGCGATTTGATGGTTTTAGCATTGTTTGATGTGTTTTGATGATTGGAACAAGTTTGAATGATGTTATGGGTTATGTTGGTGCTTTTGGTTGAGGTCCCGAGGGCCTCGGGTTGATTTCGGATGGCTATCGGGAAGTTTGAAGTTGTATAAATGCAACAGAAAATTGCAGAGGAATTTTGTTCTATGCGATCGCAGAGGGAGTCATGCGATCGCATAGAAGAAATTAGAGGGCTGTTTGGAATGTGCTATGCGAACGCATTGGAATTTTGTGCTATGCGATCGTGTGGGCTCTTATGCGATCGCATAGAAGGAGCTTCAGGAGCTGGGCAGTGAATTTATAAACATTTCATCCGCAATTTTGAGTCATGTTTCCTCCATTGTTGTATATTTTGAGAGTTCTTTGGGACAAATTGAAGAGGGATTCAAGGAGGATTGATTGCAAGTAAGTTCCTTGGCCTAAATATACGAGATTATGATAGATTTAACATGGAAATTGGGTGAAATTCACCAAAAAGGGGTAAAGCTAGGGCTTGAGTTTTTGATATTTCAATTTGGGATTTGATAGGTCATTTGAGCTCGGATTTGGGAATTCATGGTATGTACGGACTCGTGGCGAGACGAGGAATCCGGTGATGTGAGTTTTGTAATTTTTTGAGAAGCGGGCCTAGGGCTCGGGTTTTTGCTTGTTTCAAGATTTTTGCTATTTCTCGATTGTTTTCGATTGGGTATTGTTCCCTTAGCATATTGTGATGTATTCGCTCTATTTTTTGTTAGATGCGACGCGCGTGGAGGCCGGTTTGAGGGGCGAAGGCGTCGCGAGCTTGAGATTTTGCCGGTTCGAGGTGAGCAATACTTGTAAATGATATCCTGAGGGGTCGAAATCCCGGATTTGCACACCATAGTGCTGTATTGAGGTGACTTGCACGCCGGATATGAGCGTGGGTAGAGCACCATTGGGGATTGTGACTTCGTCCGTCCTGGTTGCTGATTTGTACCGTGTATTTGACTAAAACTACTTATTATCATCATAATTTGGGCTGATTGCCATGTTTGGGCTTCGTGCCAACTATGTGAATCCTTCGGGGGTTGATATTGCTGTTCTAGCATATCTTGCATATCATTTGGTTTTAGTCCAAGGTTTTAAATACTGTTTTTGCAAAATCAGCCATATTCCTAAGTTTTGAAAACTCAAATGATATTTTAGTTGATAATTCGGGCTGAGAACTACTGTTTTATAAATGCCCAAGGGGCTTATGTTGATTTCTGGACTGAGCATGGATCGGGCTACGCGCCACAGCAGTGCTTTCGAACAGTGGTAACAATGACACTGTATGATGTGACTTGAAACAGTGGTAACAATGACACTGTATGATGTGACTTGAAACAGTGGTAACAATGACACTGTATGTTGTAAATTGGTCAGGTAACAATGACTGACCGGTCAGGTAACAATGACTGACCGGGAATTAATTGATGCCACGAGATGGCTTGATATTGCGCTTGGGCTGTAGGAGCTCCTCCGGAGTCCGTACACACCTCCATTGAACGCCGTCCACGTTAAATGGATCGGGCTGCATGTCGCATCGGGTACCGGAGTGTACAGTCATATGCATTGTATTGCACTCAAGCATTTGTTCTTATTGGATTATTTGTCATGACATTTCAGTACTCGCATTTCATTGGCTTCCATGCCACCTCTTACATTGCTTACCAGACACCTTGGTATTATTTGTTAATGGAGTGTTGTGCCCGAGGGGCTGATTTATGTGCTGACTTGCACTATTTGTTCTGCATTCATATGCTTGACTGTTGGAAGAGGATATTTTCAAAAGAGGTTTTAAACTAAGCCACAATATTTCTAAGATTTTTCACGGTTTTACTGTTTTCTCAAAGGGTTACACTGTACTATGTAGCATGATAACTTGCTTTACGTGGTTTCTTGCTGTTCAGTATTATTTACCTTTATTACTCACTGAGTTGGAGTACTCACTTTACTCCCTGCACCTCATGTGCAGTTGCAGGTATTTGTTACCCGGTAGCGGGTTCGAGCTGATTAAGGATTTTGTTATTGTAGCTGAGCAACGTGACCGCCAGCGTTCGCGGCACTGGATGTTGTCTTTAGAATTCCGAAATTTATTCCCTGTATATTATTGGCCCTGTAGTTGTGTCCAGGTTTTCTTTAGATGCTCGTGACTTGTGACACCCCAGTCGGGTTGTGATGGGTTGTAGATATCGATTATTATTGTCATTAAGTTTTATTTATCTATTCATTTATGTTTAATGATTTTGAAGAAGGCGTCGTTGTTCTGTTGGCTGGCCTTGTCTTAACGAGAGGCGCCATCACGACCGGGTTTGGAAATTAGGTCGTGATAGTAAGTACATATATTATATATATATAAAAGCTATATTCGATATAATATTGCCTAATAGACTTATACTTAGTGCATAATATAGCGTTAGTATATATATTATATATATATATATATATATATATATATATATATATATATATATATATA
>MU756650.1:0-14489 GCA_026770625.1 Nicotiana glauca
ATCCTCGACACATTTTATTCAACGTTTTGGGATTTGGATTTGGGTCGCATGAAATGCACACCCGAGTTTAAGAAGTTATGATTATTAAACACGCTCCTAAAGAGACTAGCGTCTTATTATTTTGGGGAAGGCCGTGAAATTCGCTAAGCGGCCGATCCCGAAGCCTAAGTATTTTAATATATACATTCATGAGGGCCCCGCAATTTGTGCCATTTATTTGGTGAGGCTCGTCCCATTTATTTTAAAAGGACAATCCTAAAGTGACTACATTTTCTATTTTTTTTCTGTTCGTCTCTAAAAATGAAAGAAGAAAAAGTCCTGATTGATTTACATGCTTGACGAGTTCGGGCCTCTTATTAGTTATTAGGTTATAATAGATGCGAACGACAAATGGAACCCGAACTAGTTAAATGGCGATTGTTTCGTGCCTTATTCTATAAGCGAACTACTAAAGCTGAAATTATAACATGCATACGAGATTGGCAAAATATTGAAAACGAACTAACCATTCTCCAAATTGATTTAAACTTAACATTTCTAAAATTGATTTAAACTAACATTTCTAAAATTGATTTAAACTAACATTTCTAGATGATTGAGACTGATGGAACTAACGGCTAGGAAATGTTATCAACATGGATTCGAACATTGGCCTATATATTGCCTAACGGAATCAAACGCTGGCCTATTTAAATCTGCCTAGAATACAAAAGAAAACTAGAGATGAAATATAATCAACTAATCCATTAACTATTTGTTCATTCTACAAATTAGTTAACTAACTACATTGCATGTACAACTGACGACTACAGATTGTAATTTTAAACAAATAAAATTTCAATTAAGTACAAAAACTACACCATGCATTCTTATTGAGTTATGAAGCTAGACTATACTGATACTTATCACTTATCTACTTAAGCTACAGGTACAGCACTAGTTCATCAATCACCCTAGCATTTCATTTCACTTTTAGAACTCACAACTACATCAGTGTTGATTCGAAAGTGTACATGGTATTGAAATAAAAGAAGAGGAAGATGAGAGATCAGCAGGGCAATAGCAGTATATCAACAGATGAAACCCAGCAGAATAAATCCCAGAAAAACAGTGGCAATTTCAAATATACCAAACAGCAACACCAACACTAGAAAACCAAGTATGAAACCAGAAACCAACAGGGAGAGAATTCGACCCGCAGCTATACCAACAACAATACAAAACCCCAAAGTAGATGCCACAGCAAATACCAAGACAAACCAGATGAACTCAAAGATACACTAGAGTTACTTAAGATCAGTCTTGGTGTATTTGAATCAAGCAAATGCAATCAATGAAGCAAGAGGGGCTTCAATGCAACAGTGGGATTTTCAGCTCTCAAATTTTTAGCTCTCTAAATTGATTTTTTAGGATCGAAAAATCAGAGCCCCTAACTCTGTCCCAACTTCCCCTATTTATGCTCAGAAAACAGACCCCTTATCATCCTTGAAACACTTAAACTAATACCTGCACCCTCTTTGCCCATGATATTCTCTTACAGCCCATTATCAAGTGTCTTGTGTCCTTTTTTAATCAAAGGCATGGGCAGCTTATAATATTCAATTAATACCCCCATGCTATTATGTTTCCCAACCCACTAAGTATTAAACAACACATTAGTTTAATGGTTATAATTACTTAATGGACAGACCACTCAACATAAACAATTTTTTAAGATTTTAAGTCCCAAAATACCCCTGAAACTACTGAAATTACTATCATGCCCCAACCCTTTTCAATCTGCAGCTACAACCACTTCCCTATCAATTAGCTTGAACGCCAATTAACCCCAACTAATTCCTAATTAAAATGCCTGATTGAATGTACATCAGCTATAACCAATACAACTTATCAGGTTCAATCAAACAGTTCAAGCTAGAACTCAAATTAGCTTAAATGGCATTAAAAATGAGAACACTGATTCAGGACAATGATCGAACTCGACTATTAAAAACGGATACACACAGATACACAGGAATAGCTAACTTGGAAACAAATTACATTTTCTAAATTGATCAGAAATAGAATGGAGTTACCCTGAAGCTGATAATACATGAAACAACTAATCATCAACTAATTCGGAGAACACAACTAAACCACCAACATGAACGGACTAAGTGACGAAACTAATTAATTGACTCAACAATCTATTTAACATATGCCAATCAACAGAGGAAAAATTGGACCAGAAAAAAGGTCCGAAGAGGAAGAGAATTAATTGACAGAAGTGATGCACTAAACAGAGCTTAATCAGATAAAAATGAAAGGAAAATACAACAACAAGAAAAATCAGAAAATACCTCAGCAACTAAGCTAAACTCCAATTTGTTTTAGTCGGAACTTGACACTCTTCCCTCAGAGTCTCGATTTTGACCACACGGGATCTTAGCCATGTGTTCTCAAGTGAAAACACCTGGTCAAGATCCACTGTGGTCTCAATCGCCATCGAACCTTTAATTTCAAATTAGGGCTCAAACTCAGACTCGATATTCGAACGGTTCTGGAATCATTCGAGGAAAAATAATGATGGATTAGGCATCAGGATATTAAGGTGGTTGTGTGGTGTGACTTTGGGATGGTTTGGTGATGGCGCCGCCACCAGAGAATTTTGCGGCAGCGTTAGGGTTCCTCCATTCGAATTAATATTCGACGAGTTCTGATGATATTCGAAGGAAGGGGGTTTGGATTTGGGGAGAGGAGGTTGAGGAGATTCAGTGGTGTACATATGGGGTGGTTTGGCTACCGTCCGCCGCTGTGAGGCGATTTTCAGCGGTGGTGCACGGCGGAACAGGGTATGGTCTCTGAAGACCTTGAGAGAGACGGAAGTGGGGGGGTCTAAGGGGGGTTGGGTCATTGGGGAAAATATATACCAGGGTTGAGATTTAATCCAGACCGTTAGATCAATTGAGATCAACGGCCTGTATTAATTACTTAATAGAAACTCCGTCGTTTCTTTAAGTGGGAGACTGGGTCGGTTTTTTAACGGGTCAGAGTCAGGTTGCAAGGAGGGTTGGTGATCGTTTGATCAAATCAAATGAACGGTTGAGATAAACTGACTTAAAACGGTGTCGTTTCTTCGATGCTAGGGGCAGACTGGGCCGTTGATTGAATTGAGATCAACGATCCAGATGGGCGTGACGGAAACGACGTCGTTTGGACGTCTATGCAGCCTGATCAGTTGGACAGGGTAAGGGGTGAGGTTTGGGCTGGATTTGGTCAAATATGGACGGCCCAGTTCAGTTTTTCTCTCTATTTTCATCTCCTTAATTTCCAATTAATAAAACCAAAATTCTAAATTAAGATAAAAATCAAAAATTAACTAAGTGCCAATTGACTCCTAATAATAATTATCACACAAGATTAAAGACCAATTAAAATTAAGCTCACACAATTTGGACATTAGATGCTAAAAATGCAAAGTTCATTATTTTTTTGTGATTTTTTTTCATTTTTGTAAAACAAACTTAATTACTCTTAATTATTCAAAATGTAAAATTAAATTCTAAAAATGCAAATGTGGCATATTTTGTATTTTTATTAATTTGAACAAATAAGCATACACAGACAAATGCAAACAATAAAAGGAGACAACAATTGCAAACGACACAAAATTATTTTATCTTGAATTTTTGTGAGTAATTCTCATATATGGCAAAAATCACGTGCTTACAATTATTGTTTCCACCCCAATTGTTGTATTTGTTACCCCAATTACCCTAATTATTTTTATTATTATTCTGGTTTCCCCAATTTGGATTTTGGTTGTTGTTCCCCCAATTATTGTTCCCCTGTTGTTGTTGACCCAGTTGTATTGGGATCTCCATTGTTGCGGTTGGTTAGAAGAATTTCCCCTTTGGCCTTGATAGTTGTTCACGTATTGCACTTCTTCATTTTGCTCATCGTACCCATCATCTTGGAACCCACCACTATCTTGGTCATATTGATCCGAATTCCCTTGGTTTTGTTTCCCTTTTTGTCTTCTTTTGTTCACTAACATGTTGACACCCTCCATAGCATTCACTTGTCTTGTAGTTTTAACTTATTGTAATTGTGCCTTTGATAGCTGGTTCATTGTTGTTGTCAGTTCTACTATTGCCTGCCCATGATAATGGAGCTCTTTGTGCAAGTGAATGACCGTGGGTTCACCCTGTGGCATATTTGCTCTACTTTGCCAAGTGGAAGAAGTGTCTGCCATCTTATCCAATATCTCACAAGCTTGATCATACGGTGTGTTCATGAAATTGCCCCTAGCTAGTTGGTTCACTATGCACTGATTTGTTGTGTTAATGCCCTGGTAGATGTTTGTTGTATCATTGCCTCAGTCATATCATTATTTGGGCATTCCTTCACCATAGTCCGATATCTCTCCCATATCTCATGTAGTGGTTCGTCGGGCTCCTGTTTGAAAGCTAAGATTTCATCTCTCAAGGTTTTCATGTGACCCGGCGAGAAACACTTTGCAACAAATTTATCCTCCAACTCATCCCATGTATGGATGGAGTGGTTGGGGAGTCTCTCCAGCCAATCTAATTCCTTCCCTCGAAGAAAGAAAGGTAATAATCTCAACCGCAAGGCATCCTCGGACACGTTCGTTTGCTTGCTCTATCAACATGTATCAACAAATCCTTGAAGGTGCGTGTAAGCATTTTGATGGGGAGCACCCGTGAAATACCCTCGCTGCTCCAACAATGTCAATGTCACGTTGGTAATTTGAAAATTTCCCACCCGGATCCGGGGTAGGACAATTGCACTAGCATATCCTTGGTTGGGAAGCACTTGAAGTATAGATCTGTGATGTTCTAAATGTCAATACCACATAAGAGGAGGGGTGATTTATGTGGTACCTAATTTTTGCACTAGAAGAACCTAGTTCTTCTAGGTGTTCTAACTACAACTATTTGCGGAGTTAAAATACAGAAATAAAATACACTCCATTACGAGCATTGAATTCAGTGACAAACATACAAATTAAGGCACCTTCAGTGAGATTCAACAATTAGGACTATGCGTTACACTCTAGGGTCTATAGTGTTCAGGTGTGTCAACGCTATGGGTCCTCTTTCAATTCATAGCTCGTAGCCCATCACCCTAATCTACAAATCAAAAAAGAAAACAAAAATAAAAACTACCTATGCCCGGTTCAAGTTAAACCCTTGGAAAAGAATCGCGGCCTAAAGAAAAACTAATGGGGAGTTGCTACACTACCTAAAAAAGAATAAAAAATCTTTTTGGTGTTTTCTCTAGACTCACTTCCCTCAAGAAAATTGTCTAAAAGATCCATCATCAGGAAGAGCCTACAAGTTTTCAGTAAGAAGAATTTTTCTCGACTCAGTCCCTCAAGAACCCCGTCGAAAAGGATCCGTCATCGGGAAGAGCCACCTATCTATTGTAAACTAATGATTCCTACTTTCTACCAACACTATCAACGTCAAAAACACAAAACAAGATAAAACCTACAATCAATTCGTATACATACATATATACAATGAAGTACCCCACCCCACACTTAAAGATAAAGACATGTCCCCATGGCTTAAATTTTAAAAGAGTAGTGAGGTAAAGAGACATCCTTGGAGCTTCACTCTTGGTCGAAAACGGTTTCGGGGTTCACGTGGAACGCACGCCCCAAAGCTCGCAACCAACCCATGAACTTCTTTTTCGACTTGACTTGTCGGTTAGCTATCTCATCCACACGAGTACCCAACGCAGTCATTGATAAGTGTAGTCCACCTATTAATGCTGTGAACCTTGACACCCTAGAAGTCCCTGAAGAGGACGCTACTCCTAATTGTGATGTTGGTGCTAGCTCCTCCATGTGTTCATCCGCGTCCTTTGATGATGCATCAGAATCAGAATCACTCTCATCCCTTCCTCCTGCCACTGCTGCTGGGGCTGGTTCTATGGTGTTCTTGCCATGTCGGATTATGTGGTCTTTTTTAGCAGCCCGTCCACACTAATATTTTCGGGCACTTGCGCTTGACGGCAAAGCTTAGTCACCAAGGAGGGGAAAAAGAAACCATACTTGCGTAGGGGACACCGGATAAACATCTCATCGTGAATCACTTTGGCCATGTCGAAGGGCAGACCCTTGACAAAATACCAATCAATGCAGCGTGGGGTCCATTCACCTCTGTAGTATTTTTGGAGGGGATGAGGCGACTGTTAATCACATATAGCCAGCACTTCGCCTCTGTAGTTAAAATGGAGGAGTGGAACTTCTCACCGCTTTTCAGCCACTCCACCGTTCTTCCGGGTACGCAAATTGAGTCAAAGAAGCGATTCCACTTGGCGTCTGTTGGGTGTTTGGACCACTCATAAAAATCCGTATTGTCAGGCAGAGGGCCAGGCAATTGATATGCATTACATATTGCCTCAAAGGAGGCGTCCACCGCCTTGTGGTGCACCGTGACTACATTGTCCACATGATCAAGTAGATTGGCATAAAATTCTCGGACGACCATCACATTAGCCTCCGTTGGCTCATCAATGAAGAACTGCAGACCCCGATCCATCAACTCTGAATACATATGTGGGCAGCGTGTCTGGACTAGATGGATGTCAATACCCCTCTCCAGAACTGGTGTTTTGGTGGGCTTTTACATAAAACGGGTCTGAGCTGCAGGGGAGACAAATTTACTGTTGTCGTAGGCAGGGGATGCTCTTCGGCGGCTTGAGGAAGGACCTGTGGTTTGGAGCTTCTTCGATGGTGCCATAGTACCTGCAAAACGTGAACACATTAGCTCAGCCCAACACAAATAGTGTGACTTAATGAGGTTACTCAGACTTCACACGCAAAATCAGTCACAACTACAGAATCATGCTCATTGAGACCTTTCGACAAACACATTGTAGGCATTAGGCTCTCATAACTCTTGACTTAGTGTCTAGCAACAATGACCTCCCACCAAATCTCATACATAACTCAAATCAAGTGCCTCTCACCCCACACTTACAACAAACTAACCCCACAACATATTTTACCAAGTCGGAACACCAAATCACATAAACAACTACACTAATGGAATAAAATACAACACACAACAATTCAAAGAATAGAAAGAAAAAATAGAAGGAGAAAAGAAAGAAAAACTAAAACTAGGGTGCATACCTGTTGGTGGAGAAGTCGTGAGAGGGGGGGAGGGAACAGGAGTGCTTGAATTTGGGAAAGGAGTGTGGAGAGGTCTTTGGGGAGGGTTTTGTGATTGTGAACTTGGGGAGAGGAGTGAGGTATGAGGAAAGGGGAACGGGGGGGGTTGTATTAGAGGTGGGTTTCTAGTAAACAAATTAAAACACACAAAAAAACACACTAAAAAAATGCCGGAAATTTTCGGGGGAGGGGGGGAGGGTTCGCGAATTTTGCGCGAAGTCGCGCACCCTTCGCGCACTTTGGGCTCCATAGGAAGAATGGTGCACGAACTTTGCACGAAGTCGCGCACCCTTCACGCACTTTGGGACTCTGAGGCAGAATGGTGCGCGAACTTTGCGCAAAATGGGCGCGAAGTCGCGCACCTGGGCGTTTATTTTTGCATTTTTTCCACCTGTTTTGCTCCTGGTTGATGGTCCTTTCACCCGCCCTCCATCTCCTGCATTTGTTAGTATGTTAAAACACAAAATCAAACACTACTACTATCATCGGGTTGCCTCCCAAATAGCACCTTATTTAACGTCGTGGCACAATGGTTACAATAATTCAATGGCTTGCCTCCCATCCAGCGCCTGATTTAACGTTGCGACACGACTCAACATGTTCTCAAGCATCCTTCAAGTCCACCGAGGTCTTGTGACGTGCAAAGTCACCACCCCAGTAATGTTTTATCCTCTTACTGTTCACCAAGAAAGTGCCAGTTGAACTCATATCTCTCAATTCCACGGCTCCATGAGGCTTCACGCTTACCATAACAAAAGGGCCTGACCAACGAGATTTAAGCTTTCCGGGAAAAAGCTTCAACCTCAAATTAAACAAAAGAATTTCTTGCCCTGGCTCGAACTCTTGATGTTGAATGTGCTTGTCATGCCACCTCTTAGTTTTCTCTTTATACAATTTAGCATTCTCATATGCATGTAATCGAAACTCCTCGAGCTCGTCGAGTTGTAGCAACCTCTTCTCTCCAGCTAAGTCTCCATCCATGTTCAGCTTCTTTATTGCCCAATAGGCCTTGTGCTCAAGTTCGACGGGCAAGTGACATGCCTTCCCATACACTAATCTATACGGAGAAGCACCTATGGGAGTTTTGTATGCTGTTCGATACGCCCACAATGCGTCATCTAACTTCCCGGCCCAATCTTTTCTATTTGCACTCACTGTTTTCTCAAGAATTTGCTTGACCTCTCTGTTTGAAACTTCCACTTGACCACTCGTCTGAGGGTGGTAGGTAGTGGAGACCTTGTGCTTGACTCCGTACTTCGCAAGGACATTATTCAACAGTTTATTGCAGAAATGCGTACCTCCATCATTGATCAACACTCTGGGAGTTCCAAAACGGGTGAAGATGTGCTTCTTGACAAAGTTTACCACCACCTTTGCATCATTAGTGGGAAGAGCAATGGCCTCCACCCACTTAGACACATAATCAACTGCCACCAAAATGTACCTATATCCGTTAGAGTGTGGAAACAGTCCCATGAAGTCAATTCCCCAAACATCGAAAAGCTCCACTACCAGAATGTTTTGCAGCAGCATTTCATGCTTCTTCGTGATCGTTCCTGTTCTTTGGCACCTATCACACATTTTAACAAAGGCGTGTGCATCCCTAAACAACTTTGGCCAATAAAAACCTGACTGCAGCACTTTCTGAGCGGTCCTGTCTTCACCCTGATGACCCCCGTATGGTGAGGCGTGGCAGCTATGAAGTATGGAGCTCATTTCTCCTCAAGAACACACCTCTGCACCAACTGATCTACACAAAGCCTGTATAAGAATGGCTCGTCCCACATGTAGAGTCTCGCATCATGCAAGAACCTTCTTCTATTTCCTGGTGTCAATTCTGGTGGTGTCACCCCACTTGCAATGAAGTTCACATAATCTGCATACCGCGGGGTTGTGCTTGAGGTGATTGCCAATAACTGCTCATCAGGGAATGTTTCTTTGATTCCACCCCCTTCAGCCACATGGTTCCGATTTTCTAATCTAGACAAGTGATCAGCCACTTGATTCTCTGTTCCTTTGCGATCTAAGATCTCTAAATCAAACTTTTGCAACAGTTGGACCCGCCGAATCAGTCTCAGCTTGGCGTCCTTTTTCTCAAATAGGTACCTGATGGCTGAACGATCTGTGTAGACGATGACTTTGGTCCCCACAAGATACGCCTGGAACTTGTCAAATGCCCACACCACTGCAAGCAACTCTTTTTCAGTGACGGTGTAGTTCATCTGAGCTGGATTCAGAGTTTTGCTCACATAGTAGATGGAGTGAAAGATCTTGTTTCTCCTTTGCCCTAAGGCAGCTCCAATAGCTAAGTCGCTCGCGTCGCACATCAATTCAAATGGTTGCTCCCGATCCGGAGCGATTATGATTGGTGCAGTCACCAACCTGCCCTTCAGCTCCTTGAATGCCTTCAGACAGGCATCATCAAATTTAAAGGTGACATCCTTCTAGAGCAACATGTACAAGGGAGAGGAAATCTTCGAGAAATATTTAATAAAACGACGGTAAAAACCTGCATGGCCCAAGAAACTGCGGATGCCTTTGACAGGTATCGGTGGAGGCAATGTTTCAATCACTTCCACCTTCGCATTGTCCACCTGCAAACCATTTTTGGACACCTTGTGTCCCAAAACTATACCTTCACGTACCATGAAATGGCACTTTTCCCAATTTAGTACCAAGTTAGTCTCTTTACACCTAGCAAGGACTTTATCGAGGTTCATTAAGCAGTTATCAAAAGAACATCTGAAAACAGAAAAATCATCCATGAATACTTCTACAAACCTCTCGACCATATCAGTAAAAATGGCCATCATACACCTTTGAAAAGTCGCAGGTGTGTTACAAAGACCAAAGGGCATTCTCTTGAACGCATACGTTACATAAGCACACGTAAAAATGGTCTTTTCTTGGTCCTCGGGGGCTATAGCATTCTGATTATACCCCGAGTAACCATCCAAGAAGCAGTAGTACTCCTGGCTAGCTAATCTATCAAGCATTTGGTCAATGAAGGGGAGGGGGAAGTGGTCCTTCCGGGTGGCATTGTTCAATTTTCTATAATCAATGCAAATTCTCCACCCGGTGTTAGTTCTTGTAGGGATTAAATCATTATTCTCATTAACTACCACGGTCATCCCCCCTTTATTGGGGACACATTGAACGGGGCTTACCCATTTGCTGTCAAAGATAGGAAATACAATACCTGCATCAAGCCACTTAATCACTTCTTTTCTTACCACCTCTTTCATGATTGGATTGAGTCGTCGTTGTTCCTCAACACTGGGCTTATGTCCATCCTCCATGAGGATTTTGTGCATGCAAAAGGCTGGACTGATGCCTTTAATGTCAGATATCGTCCACCCAAGTGCACGCTTGTTCTCACGTAGCACTCTCAACAACTTTTCTTCCTACAATTTAGTCAAGTCAGAGGAAACAATAACAAGTAGGGTGTCAGAGTCACCCAAATAAGCATATTGCAGGTGAGATAGGAGAGGTTTAAGCTCTAATTTTGGGGCCTCCTCAATTGACGGCTTTGGAGGAGGTCCCTCTAGTCTGTTCAAGGGTTCAAAAGGTATGTATCCCTGCATATATGCACAAGATGTATCAAGGATGTGCATCATCTCTTCAACCTCCTCATCAATCCCCAAGTTATCAAACAACATAAGTGCTTTCTCTAGAGAATCGTCTAGATAAACACTCGCATCACAAATCTGCTCATCAACCTCAACGACAGATATCATTGAGAGCTCCTCATAGTGACGGGGAAGTTGGATTGCTTTGTAGACATTGAAAACTGCTTCCTCATCATCTACCCTCAATATCATCTTTCCCTCTCTCACTTTTATAATCGCATCACCAGTAGCCAAGAGAGGTCTCCCCAATATGATTGAGACAAGTTTATCCACCTCATAATCGAGGATAATGAAATCAGTAGGGAAGATAAATTTCCCAATCTGCAGCAACACATCTTCAATCACCCCCTCAGGGTGTGCTATCGACCTATCAGTCAGCTGCAACAGCACAGTAGTTGGCCTTGGGGCTCCCAGGCCCAATTGTTTGAACAAAAATAGGGGCATCAAATTTATGCTTGCCCCCAAATCACAAAGAGCACGACCCACATCAATATTACCAATACGCACAGGAATCGTAAAGCTGCCAGGATCCTTAAGCTTTTGAGGGAGCTTATTTTGGACCTTAGAAGTGCACTCCTCAGTAAGTGCAACTGTATCAAATTCAGTCAATCTCCTCTTATGAGCCACTATGTCTTTTATGTACTTAGCATATTTTGGAATTTCGCGAAGCACATCAACCTGTGGAATATTCAATTGAACCTGGCTCAACATGGAGAGGAATTTGCTGAACATACAATCATCATTCTTCTTTTGCAATCTTTGAGGGAAAGGTAGTGGTGGCCTTAGGGCCTCTACTAGCTCTGGAATTTCAGCAGTCTTCTTTGGTCGTTTGTCACTTTAGGGATCAACTCCCCCTCAGGTATAGGCTTATCTTTCCTTTTCTTTGGCACTTCCTCAAGCTCTCTCCCGTTTCTAAGTGTAACGATATTCACTTGTGGATTCTTCTCTGTATCACTGGGGAGAGCGCATACAGGTCTAGTGTTTTGATTAGTTGCTAACTGCCCCATCTGCCTCTCAAGATTTCTGAAATCAGTTCTGAGCTGCTGATTGTCAATCAACAACTTCTTTAATAATTCATTAGTGCTCTCTTCCATTTGCTGGGGAGGTCTCTGAGGCTAATTGAAACCCCCTTGTGGTCTAGGCTGATTCTGATTCTGCTGATTTCTACCCCATGAGAAGTTGGGATGGTTTCTCCAATTTGGGTTGTAAGAATTCCCGTATTGTGCATGTTGATTGGGTGGACCTCTATTCTGCTGCCCCACATAGTATATGGATTTAGGATTCGTAGGGCACATATCACTTATATGACTGTCTCCACATAGTTCGCAGCAAATAGCCATCTACTGAATCTGTTGCATCTGTTGGGGTTGTTGCATTGTCATCCTGGTCATCTAATTAGCCAGCTTTGCAATATCAGCTCTCATTGCTGACAGGTCATCGAGCTCAAGTAACCCAGCTGCTTTTTGCTTAACTGCCCGTCATGAGTCACCCTCACCTTGCCAGTTATTGTCATTAGCCGTGAAGGTATTCAGCAAGAGTTGGATTTCACTGTACGGTCGGGCCATGCAGCTACCCCCATAAGCTGAGTCAAGATTCATCTTCGACACATTATCTAACCCATCTACAAAAGTGTGACCCAATACCTCGTCGTCCGACAATGATGTGGACAATCTCTGAGAATCTTCTTGTACCTTTCCCATGCCTGGCGAAGAGTCTCGCCTGCTCGTTGTTCGAACCCAAGGATTTGACTCCTCAGTACCTTTGTCTTCTTAGATGGGAAAAACTTGATTAATAATTTCCTTGCCAAATCATCCCAAGTACGGATTGAATTCACTGGCTCTGTATTCAAACACTCCTTAGCTTCCCCGATCAGAGAAAAGGGGAAAAGTGTCAGTCTGACATAGTCCTTGGAAACGTTCGGATAGTTGTAGGTATCCGTAATTTTCAGAAAATTCTGAATATGCCTCTGCGGGTCTTCATGAGGTAGACCTACAAATTGCCCTGTGGACTGGATCAACTGCACCATGTATTGTTTCATCTCAAAATGCCCTGCGATGTCAGGCTTCACGATAGCCTGAGTCATATTAGCCACACTGGGCCTTGCGACTTCAATCACCGCACGTTCCCCATTACCTGCCATCTCAATTGGCTGTGGTTGAACTACGATGTCCAACTCTCTTTCAATTCTGGTCCTAGCGTCCACCTCCATCCTCAATCTGTGAAGTGTTCGTTCAATTTCAGGATCGAGGGGAAAGAGATTATTTGCGCTTCTGCTTCTTCGCATTCAATAGGAAATCCTGTATTAGCACAAACAAAATAAACTGATAGTTAAAACTTGAATAAATAAATAATAAAGCTCAATTCATTCAAGTAGCTAATTTCTAAGTCCCCGGCAACGACGCCAAAAACTTATTGCGACCAAAACACTCACGCAAGTGCACGTGATCGTCAAGTAATATAGTAGTGAGTAGAGTATCGTTCCCACGAAGACTTGTGATCAACTATTGACCGATTCCAACCCAATTACTTTATCTATCCAAGAGATTCTTCACAAAATAAAGATGTAATTGTTTTACTATCTAGATTATCACGAATTAATCTAACTAGAGCAATTAACCAAACGAATAGCAATTCCAAATAACAAACAGTAAGAGAGAATATTCCAGGGTCACGGGTTAGTTAACAATCTTATTGTGTTCTTAGCTTAAGATGACTAATCGATTTATCTGGGTTATTAATTGACAAGGTTTATATTACTCATAACAATCTGTCAAGTTCTTACTCGCCTATTCAAGTTAACTCAATGCCTATATGTCTATGGAATTAAGATTAACAAGAACGCATTTACAATTCCTATATTTTAACAAAGCAAGGCAATTGGGTATGTCTATCCCAATTGCAAGTCCGTTCCCCGAGGCCCGGGTTCAAGAACTTGCTATATTTAATTCTATATGCAACCTAAAGTTCCCACTTTCGAGTTTAACTCTAGATTCGTTGATAGTATTTTACTGTAAGCTACTCAACAAAACAATTAACAATAGAATTAAATAAACAACCCAAGATGATAAACCAACTTTGTTAGATTAAACCTCAAACCACAACATTCATGTTTTACCCATGACCCTAGAACAATGGGTTTTAGCTACTCATACTGGTGTTCATCATAAATAGATTCAATTTCATCACAATTAACAAAAACAAAGAGAAGAAACAAAGAACTTGATGATCCAAATCCCTCATTGCCTCTTGCCTCTCTATTTCTTGCTTTTGCCTATGAAAACCTTGATTATTTGACCTTGGGCGAGCTTGACTTTATATAGGTTAAGTGGGTTTCTTTCTAGATTTCCAATTTTACCCATAACTAGCTCTTTTTCGGACGGCACATGCGCAACTTCGCGCAACTTTCACGCAACCTTTCTGTCTCAGCTTGTTACATGCGCGAACTCTGTGCGACTTCGCGCACCTGGGGCTTGATTTCTTCCAATTTTTTGTCTTGTTCTTGCACGCACTCAACTTCGAGGGCTCATTTTTTTTTGCCGATAAATCATTCCAATAACCTCTTGAAAGCATCATATAAGCTCCTCACCCTGCAATGTACACAAATCACAATTAGAGCCTATTTTTCATCAAATAACCATATTATGTCATTGAAATGTAATTAAGCGGAAGCATAA
>MU756650.1:32933-96984 GCA_026770625.1 Nicotiana glauca
TTCATAAAAGACACTACTAAGAGCATTTTGTCATCATATATATCATCAAAACAACATAAAAATGTGATTATTTAGGGCGTGATTATAGTCAAATTCACCTATTATCAGTAAGCTTACAATTATATTATTTGATTTTTGCCCTTCATTTTGGCTTTTAATAGAAAGATAAGGATAGTTTTGTAAAGATTAATTATACAATATTCAAAATATAAACCAAACATTGGTTTTGATAGTGATCTGCTGTAGCGTCGTGGAGATGCCATTATATTATATAAGTACTTTAAATAGAATTTTCAATTCTTGGCGTGTACTACATCAGTTTTCTGTTAGGGTTTATACAAGACAGTAGAAGAAACAAGCACGAATATTTATGCTTCTTCTTTTCAATTACTCACCTGCCAATATAGCATGAATGGGCCAATGTTAATTTTAACATACTCGAAATGTGACCTTGTTGCGGTGGAGCGGTAAATAATACTCTTTTATCGTTAGTTATATAGGTTTTTTTTTGTTTTTTTTTTATAATTACCTCCCCAGTAATAGCTATCAGCTAACTCTATCCATCAAACCTTGAATAAATGAGAAGAAATCACCTAGCATTTTTGCCTTCGCTGAGATTTAAACTTGAGACCTCTGGTTTCACATATGAGCTCGGAGACTTTTGTCACTTAGGGGTCGTTTGGTTGGAAAACAAGTTATACCATGATTAATTATCACGAGATTAATTATAATTTCGGGATTAGTTATTCTATATGGGGATAAAAAAATACTACAATCCCGGGATAACTAATACAATTTTATCCCAATCAAACGTGGAATTAACTCATCTCAAATTTAATCTTGGAATTAACTATCCTTTATCATCCATCCAAATGTAAAACTTTCTGACACGAATTCGAATTTATTCCGAGCACAATGCGATTATGGGACACCGGATAAAAAATAAAAAATGTTAACTTCAACATCTCGAAGGTTGAGCAAAGACCAAAAATCTTGGATAATGTAAGAAAAAGAAAACCTTATGTGTATGTAGGGTACAGTACACGAAGACTTTTTTGAGCCCAGTATTTATCTGAAGACTTTAAAACATGCTGTCCATTAATATCCAAGGCTCGAAGCTCCTTTTTTGAACTTTGTAATTTCGTGGGTCCATTTCCTTTGACCATTTCTTTTTCTCTTTCTGAGATTTGTAACATTTTCTTTTGGATTATTACAGGCTTTTGCCTCTGTTATTATTTCTCTCTCTATAGACTCTGCAATCGGCTAAGAAAGAAATTTTCTACTTTCTTAGTGTATGTGGAAACAAACTTTATAGTTATTCGAGTGGTATGGAGTTATCTTTATTAGAAATCGTTTTATAAGAGTTTCGACGTAATTTTGGATTTTGTCGGACTTTAATGCGGATATTGGATATCCGGTGAAAAGCCAGAAAAAACTTAACAATTTGTACATTGTCATCACAATAACAAGAACAACAAAAATAACAATACAGTATAATTTCACAGTAGACCTGGAAAATGTAATATATACGCAGATCATACTCTTATTATGGTGAAATAGAGAGCATGTTTCAGATATAGACTCTCGATTTATGATGACGAAAAGAGATAATAAACAATAGAGACCAAAAAAAATAATATCAATAATCTAAGAAACACAAAAATAGAGAGGAAAAAGTAACATCAATAATGAGTAATAATGACAAGGTACTTGAAAAATATTAACACTACATGAACCACTGGCATTTTTTTTCCTTCACATTGTCAACACATATAGGTAATTCTTTTCGTTTCAATTTAGATGAGGTAGTTTGACTCGATAAAAAATTTAAGAATAATTTTTTTTTAAAATTTGTGGTTTTAAAAGCTTAAGGAGTAAAAACTTTATAGGGTGTGAGAATATAAAAACTTCTTATTAATAGTAAAATGTATAAAATAAAGACTTTAAAATTTAATTATTACTTATGGTAAAAATGTGTCTTTCTTTTTTAAATAAACTAAATTAAAAAGTGCGTCGTCAATACTTAAAGAGAGAGAGTAAATTCTTTACCTACTATAGAACTCCAGTCCCCTATAAGGTAACTATATTGCTAGAGTAGACATGACAGTGATACAGACTAATTAGGGATATACATGGACCGGACTGGTTCGGTTTTTACCAAAATTAAATCAAACCAACTATATCATTTTGGATTGGTTTAGTTTTATCGGGGGTTTTGGGTTTTCGGATTTTTCTATTACATGAATATTATTTCAATCTTACTTTGTTAAAATTATAGATAAAGCTTTGATAAGTGAATATATGTTTAGTAAATATGGAAAAAATTGACAAACATATGATATATTAAAATATTCCAATGAGAGAATTTTTTTAGTAACACATGATAGTTATTTTATTAGTCGTCTAACAATAATTTTTTGTTAATTTACGCTTTCAGGGTTAATACATGAGAGGATGAGGATCCCAAATATTTCTACATTTTCTAAAGAAAAATCACTATAAACTCTTAAAATTATAAATAAATTTATATGTCGGTTTAGTTCGGGTTTTTTTACTCAATGCCAAACTAAGTCAAACCAAACGTAGTCGGGCTTTTTAAACGGTTTGATTTAATTTTTCGGTTTGATGCGATTTTTCGATTCGGTTTGAACACCCTACGGACTATATATAAGTAACGGTCAAAAAAGATATGTTGACATAAATATAAAATGCTAGCGTACGTAGAGATACAGTGATAGACTATATAGAAGTGATGGTTGAAAATGTATAATGTGTGGACATATATAAAATTTCAGTTGTTAAAACATGAGATTATATAGAAAGGTTAATTAAATGTTTAGGAAGCCTTAAAAAGAAAATGTACTACTTATGGATCAAAATATGTCGTTTGAATTTTTAAGCCAAGATAACACTAAGGGAAAAGTTCTCAAGTCGTCGTTTTTTGAAATAGCCCGAGAAGCAGCAAAGTCTGTGGTCGAAGAGTCAACGAGAGTCCTAGTTGAGGTGTCAACAAGGGTCGAGGTCGAGGTCGAGGTCGAGGTCGAGTATCATTGACAGAGCTGTAACGACTAGTTTTCAAGATATGATACTAAAGAGAATATTCCATTGGATATTTTCTGCACTTGTACTATTATAGTTTCTTATGAACATGACAATGATAGGGGACATGTGATATTCATTTGTAAAGAATATACTTTGACTTAAAGATTAAGCTCTCACTTGCTAAGATATAAACATCACTTTTTCACTTACATTCTTTCTCACACTTTTTCACTAGTTCCGAGAATAACTAGAATATTCAAGGGATTGTCTATCATTCATCATTGTCAAGAAGAACATCCATTTATTTTAGTTTTTTCTTGGGTGACTCATTCCCTCTATTTACATAAATATTGTCACACCTCCTTTTTCCGCTATTACACCCCGTGAATGATGTAATAAAGGGAGTTTTTCCAATTAAAGGACAATCGAAACGTGATTTATTATTAAGAGTTGGAGTCGCCACTTGAGAGATTTATGGTGTCCCAAGTCACCGATTTGAATCCCGAATCGAGGAAAAAATTGACTCCATATTACAGTCTACGAATTAGAAATCCGGATAAGGAATTCTGTTAATCCGGGAGAAGGTGTTAGGCATTCCCGAGTTCCGTGGTTCTAGCACAGTCGCTTAACTGTTATATTCGGCTTAATTATCTGATTTTAGTACATGTTCAAACCTGTGTGCATTTTTACCTTTTAACCGCTTTTGATTATTATTTTTAATGAGAATTGCAACGTCGTGAAAACGCATCTCAAACCATGTCACATCAATGTACCCGTGGTTATTGACATATTTCGACTTCGTTTAGATTTGGATTTGGGTCACATAAATGTGCACCCGAGTTTAAGAAGGTAGAATTATTAAACAAGCGCCTAAAGAGACTAACGCATTATTATTTTGGGGAAGGCCGTAAAATTCGCTAAACAGCCCCTCCCGAAATCTAAGTATTTTAATATATACATTTAACGAGGGCCCCGTAACTTGTGCTTTCTATTTGGCGAGGCTCATCTCGTTTATTTTAAAAAGGATCATCCCAAAGCGACTAACATTTTTCTATTAAGCGTCTCTAAAAATGAAAGAAGAAAAGATCCTAATTAATTTACATGCTCAAGAATTGTTATAGTCGGGTTCCGAACACAGTTTGTTAAATCAGAATATAAACGTGCATATGGGCAGTCTGTTTGCCAACATGGGACCAGGTCCGACGCATGTAGTGTTAAGCGGGACCTGGGCCATCTTATTCAAATGTTGAGGCCTAGTTAAGTTATTCTACACATTCAGAATTTGCAAAGCAGAAAATGTAAAGTAATGGTATCTAATTAAACATGTTGTTGCAAGTTTTAGAAAGGTAACAATTGAATGGGATAACTTAGATGTCTAGTAATTCAAACAGTCTACTGGGCCTGATTATGTTGGACATGCGTTTGAAATATACTACCTAACAACCAAACTGAAATAAACAGAGTCCTATTTATTACGGCATTATCCTTCTTTTAACTAAGAGCATACATGGAAAGTTCACAAAACTAAACTACTATAAAAGACTGTCCAGTTATACATTTCACAGGCAGAAATCTACATAACAGTAGTATATAAGATGAACTCAATTCAATTAGTGAAAAGAAAAGAAAAAGCTAAATTAAAACCTCCACTTCCATTTTATATGCATTCATGCTTCCATATTTTCAGCTTACAATGGCTAGTGTATCAGTTGTGTACCTGGTATAGGAAGCAAAAGAAGAGGAAGATCAGCAGAGTAGCAGTAGCATACAACACAACAACAACCAGCAATCAGTAGCAGAGTAACACTCAACAGAAATAAATCCCTAGTGACAGATTTTAAAATCCAGCAACGACCAATAGAACAGTGACCCAAATAACCCAACCAAACTCAGGAAACACCAGATGAAATCCCAGAAATACAATAGAACAGTAGGTTTCTGATCTTCAAACACTCAAAGAAAGCAACTTAGAACTTCAATGAAACAGTAGCAAACTAATGTTGATTTTCAATAGCGAAAGAAACCTCACTTTTCAGTTTTTAATTCTCAAACTACTGACTTTTTTTTTAGATTGAAAGACCAGCCTATTCAACTCTAATTAACTGAACTTTTAGTGTCAAAATCCAGCCAAATTTTCACTCTATCTCTCTGACTCCCCCAGATAAAAGCCAGCCCCTTTTTAGTCCTAAATGCCTCTATTTATAGCCAACAACAGACCCCTCAACTGCCTAGAAACACTCAGACTTTTATTTTGCCCATACCCCCTGAATTCCCACTCCTAAGTGTCTTTCTTTATGAAACTATTTGGTTCCCCACTCTAGCATGCTTTGTTCCATATTTGTTTCAATCAAGAGTCATGATGTATTAATTAAATCCCATACTATTATGTTTGGTCCCCCATTGATACGAAACTAATGGTATTTAAACAACCACTTGACAAACCCTTAAGTTAGTCTTAATTACAAGCCCTGTTAAATCCCAATATTACCCCTTGACCCCATGTATATTACTGTCCTACCTGACCCTTGTTAGTCTGTTACTCAAACACTATAAAAGTCCAAACCTATCAAACTGGTTTTTGGTTAATCTATCTACAGCTATAAACCAATTCCTAGTATCAAATTCACACAGTGATTCACAGTAAGAGACCAAATCAACTCAAAAACTGGTATCAATCAGATGGAATGAGTTGATCATATTGGGAACCAATCCTGATCAACTCAAACCAAATGATCAAACAGGGATTTGCTAATGTGAGCAAAACATGAATATCAACTAGGTTCAAGCAATCAACATGATGAACTAAGATGCATTTGAAGGTGTCAACCAAACTAAGCTCTAAGTTCAGAGCAAACATATTAACATGCTCGTTCTTAATTAGAAGAGAAGGAAGCAAAGGTACTGGCATGAACATATTATCATGTTATTCTAGCATTCGAGCATGAAAAACCAATTGACGACACTTATGCAATCGACTATACAAATTATAACATATAACAGTTAACAACAAACAAGCATAATAAAGCAGACCAACAAGGCGATTCCAGTTGTATTTGACAAAAACAAGGAACTTATAAACTAACAAATTACATGGCTTATAACATATACTCAACCATGAACAGAAGCAAACTCGACCAAATAAAAGGTCTGATGGAGAAGAAGAAAAGCGATGAACAAGACTGAACTACAACTAAACTAAACAAATAACAGTAACAAAAATAGAACAAACTAGAAAGGAAAAATACTTCAAAAAATCAGAAACTAGACGAACTCAGGTTCGAACTCTGACTCGAGCCTTTTTGGGGTAAAAACGGACTTTAATCGAATGTTCTCGACTGAGAACACTCGATTAAAGTCGATTGAGACCCCAATTTCTTTTCTTTTCGGACAGACCCCAGGTTTGGTCGCGTTTAGGGTTTTTTTATTCGATTTGGGATTTGAGCGGTTCCAACGAGATTCTAACGGAACCAATGGTGGTTTAGGAACGAGGAAGGTCGGGTGGGTATCTGGTGTGAGTTTGGGGATGGATTGGTCGACCTAGAGTTTTTTCCCGAATCTTCGATTGAAGATTCGAGACGGTTGGTGATGATTCGAGGTAAACGGGTGGTGGAATCGGGTTGGGGGTGGTCAGATGCCCTAAGGGTGTTAATTTGGTGACCAGCAGCGTTGTTGCCGCCGGGTTTCAGGAGAAGATATCCTAAGACGGCTAGGGTTTACATCGTTTAGTCTCTGAGTGAGAGAGACGATGAACAAGAAATGGGGGGTGTTTGGTTTGGGGGGCGGTGGGGGGGGGTGTGGTTTGATCTTGGCCGTTGGATCAATCATGATCAACGGCCTGGCTCATTTCATTTAAGTGAAATGGCAACGTTTGGTTTAAGTTATGAGAATGGGTCGGTCCGGGGCTAAAGGGATCGAGTTATGGTAGAGGCTCGAGACCGTCGGATCAAGGGAGATGAACGACTCAAATTGACGTGCCTGAAACGACACCGTTTTAACCAATGCTGGGGCTGTACTGGACCGTTAGATCTATTTGATCAACGGTCCAGATTTGAGACGATGAAACGACGTCGTTTGGTTGGTCTGAACGATCAGGCAAATTGGACTGGATCATTTGGAACAAAATTGGGCTTTAAATTAAAAATTGGCCCATTCCGAATTGTGGGTATTTCTACTTGTTTTTGTTTTCTTCTTCTTTTAATTCCTAATTAACAAAATTATACAATAAGTTGTAAAAATAAAAAATTAACTTAAACATATTAAATAACCCTTAACAATAATTAATACACAAGATTTAACACCAATTAAAAACAAAAATGACCCAATTGTACATTTAAATGACAAAAATACAATAAATACATATTTTTGTAATTTTTTTCTTTTAAAACCAAATTATGGTTTAATTAATTCTTAAGTGCACAATTAGATCCTAAGTGTGCATGCAACATATATTTTTGTATTTTTTAAATTAATTATAACAAGATAAACATTTACGGACAAAACACAAGTAATTATCCAAAAAAATACCATGCAAAATTGTCAAAATTGTACACAAGGCAATTTGTTTTATTTTTTGATTTCTTTTGGAGTAGTTTTTGTGAAGCAAAAATACGTGCTCACAAATATCATTTATTGCTATTCATTATTATTGAATGCAACATTATTAGTTCTGATTTGTGGAATATGCATTACACATAATTGTTACTGACTATCCACATTTGCGTAGTATTTATTGTTTCTTTAAGAACCTCATCTAAGGATATTATTATTAGCTAAGATTAACCCCTATTCACATAAATTTAATTATTTGAACCAAGGTCTATATTTTTTGATCGAACAATTAGGCATCGTCTGTAGGGATTTCTTAGTTAAATTTGTAGTTTCCTCCAGATATACAATCAACACTAACGTAAAAAAATCCCGAGATCTCCTTTCTTTGTGTGTATAAAACCCAGCACTATAGCATAATAAAACCCAATGGTAAAGGGACCTCCACGTCTACAGAGGAAGGGATGCCCCGGCTATGAAGAAACTCCTCGAGGCATGGCTAACCAACACGCTAGCAAGTATCCTCAACAAACCCGCCCCAGGTGTGACTGCAGAAACCGTAAGGGCTTGCACAATACAACAAACAGACTAGCAGTGCAACCAAACCCTCCCTCCAACGACAAGTATCACTGACAATGTCATTGATAATGCAAGTGACCATGCCCTCGCTGCCATTCTAAAAAGGATGGAAGAAATGGAGAATGAAAACAAGGCGTTCCGAGACCAAATGAAAGAGCACCAAGAACGGGTTGACAAGATATCAGACACTCCTAGCTGTTGCCGAAAAGGGATGCCAATCGGTTCGTAGAGCAATCGTACTACGATGATCCTGCCCCGCATGTCATACAAAGACCTTCAAAATGCCACCATACCTCTAGATATACGACGACACAACCAATCTCGAAGATCATGCGACCCACTACGTCACCGCCGTAAAGGGCAACAATCTCGCCAAGGAACAAATGTCCTTTATTTTGCTGAAGAAGTTTGGTGACACTCTCACAGGAGGAGCATTAACATGGTATTCACAGATACCAACACGCTCCATAGAAACCTTTGAAGAAATGGCTGATAAGTTCGTAACCGCCCATGCCAGAGCCAAGAAGGCCGAGGCGCGAGATTAAATGACGTATTCGCTAATATACAAAAGTATACTATGCCAAAAGAGTACTAACTTAACAGGTTCAAAGCCTAAGGGTCAAATTATGGTGAACAACAGAAGTTAAATAGAACAACTCACACCGATAAGGCAAGACGGTGTCACATATTATAGGCAAACACAAATTAAGAAGCTATTAAAAGAGGTCCCAACTAATTGCTGGGAAGTACAGAGTTGGGCAAGCTAAAGACATACTGAGCGATGAAAATAATCATAGGAGTAAATCATATCAAGGGGGAAGGTCTTAACATAGATTAGGACACATTATAGATACAAGTCAATCACTATAGAGACCCATGACAAAGCAGGGAACAAACTGATGTCATATGACCTATGTAAACATTCAAAGTATCAATCATATTAGGCTAACATAAAGCAATCTAATAAACTGTTCGAGCCATAAGCAAGTGCTAAACAGGTTTAGATCATAAAACACACTTGATGCCAACAACGTTACAAACAGAGATAGTCTAGATACACATTAGGTTATGAAATCTTAGAGGTGTGAGTAAGCAAATCATGAACACAGGAGAATGAATTTTGCAAAGGCTAAAGAACTCACCAGTTACTGATTAAAAAATAGATAAACAAGAAAGAACAGAACCACAACACTCTGGATGTCAATGAAGAGCAGTATAAACCAGGACCCTAATGCGTCAAAGTTTCCAAAGGCTTCAGAGGAACCCAGGGCAGTGCTCGTACCAAGGAAGGTCGAAAATAGAAATTCGGTGGCCTTGGCTTTCAGCCGACCAAGAGATAAAGTGTAGAACAAGATAACAGAGTGAAAACCTTAAGTTTTTTTTAGTGAAACTTAATGATTAAAGTCTGTCCCAAAAGGGAAAGGGGAGCGGTTTATATAGATAGAAATCAAACATGTAAACATGAAAAATAAACTATTCAAACACAAATAAGGAAAGATATACTATAATCAATTAGAATCAGTTTTTAGGGCATAAAATAAAGAGGTTCAGTATATCAACAGGGAGGAATTAGTTCGTTTGGGATAATGCGTTTATTGGTCCCCGGATATATTTGGACCTTAATGGTCCGAAATTAATCCCAATTTCGGGCCAAATTTTAAAATGGAAAATTTAAGGGAAAATAATTTAAATAAAATAGTTAAATAAGATATAAAAATGCTATTTATACAAATTAATACTTTAAAATAATAGTAGAAGGTTATAAAAATATAAGATATTATTTGACCTTGAATAAAACGACAAATGCAATACAATTATAAAATATATAGGCTATTATTGCAAGATTGTGCAAATAGCCTAAAAATACTAATGTAATTATATAAAAATAAAGTAAAAATATATGAAACATGTATTATGGTTGCAAACGATAATTTAGGTAATTAAGTCATCATAAGATAATTTAAAGGAGTAATTAATAATTATTCAGTGATTTAAATGGAGAAAAATCAATTTTAAAGCCCTAAAAATATAGAAAATGCTTAGATTTGTAAACTAAATAATGATGCAAAAATGATGTCTTGAAAGTATATATATTATTCGAGAAAATATGAGGGCAAAATTGGATATCAACATTATGTATATATTTTCTCCATTTGATGTAAATATTCATTCCCCTTATGTATATATTCATCTCCCATATGTATATATTCATTCGACTTCAGGTTGTATATTCATTTATCTCGTGTTCTGTAGTTTATTTCATAGCTTATTTAATTTGCTTTTCCTTAATATATAGCTTCTTATTTACTTTAGTAGCTTTCTTTTAATTTGCTAGCTTCTTTTTATGTTTCGAGTGAGCAATAAGCCTTTGTTTTTTTTAATGCCACAGTTCTTTTCAAAGGTGGATTGTGTGTGAACCAGGTGGCTCTTCCCAACGATGGATGGCGTGACAACCTTCTTAAGGGATGACGTGAATATAGTAGTAATGAATAAAAGGGGTTTCAAACATGTTTCACTTGGTACCAACACATTTACCTATGATCGTATGGTTAAAAACAAGTTGTTGGCAGAAAATAGCTCTAGTTTGACTCTTTTGACTCTTGTGTTGACTTAAGCAGTCATCAAGTGGTTCAAATCGAGCCATTTGTGATTCTCAATCTCAGCTAGGGTTGTGGTATGATAACTAGGGATTCTATTTCATTTTACACTCCTTTTTTACTTGAGTTTTGATTAAAAATATATACAAATAGTCCCAAAGGCTTACATGTTGTACTTTTTTGCAGGGTTTGGTCAAAAAATGACAAGTAGTCAAAATCAGCTCAAATAAAGGAGTGAAACCTACACAAGTACCAAGAACAAGTCAAGGCACTGCTGCAACATAAAATCCACTGCAGCTGCAACAGACCCACCGCGGCCGTAGTCTATTTAGTGCGATCTGTGGTGGAAAAGATCAAAGAGATGTAATTTTGAAAGCTCAAGCACTACGGTCCGCGGTAGATTCTTCGCGGCCGTAGTAGCCTCATCACGGCCGCAATCCATTTATACGGTCCGCGGAGAGGGGATTCAGAGAGCTGGGAGTTTGGAAGTTGGAAGTCACTGCGGTCCGCAGTCCATTTTGTGCGGACCGCAGTGAAGCCACCGCGACCGTAATATATTTTATGTGGTCCGCGGTGGACAGATTCACAGACTCAAAAATTAAGCCAAAACGCCTCACTGCGGCCACGGTGCATTTTCCATGGTCCGTGGTACCTTCGTCAGGGGTATTTTTATCCTGAAAATTTGGCCTTGTACAAATACTTCTTTTTTATTTTTAGGGTATCTATCTTTTATCTGAGCACGTGAACGGTGGTTTTGGCCTATTTTGAGTAATTTTATAGTTGGTTTAACATTGAATCTTTAATTCTTATCTTGTAAACATATTATATGGGTTATTCTTCGTCAAAATATCTATTTTCTTCCATTATTATGAGTAGCTAGACCCATTAACTAGGGTTGTGGTTCAACCCTAGAGTGGGTATTTGATGGGTCTTTTGTTCTGAGACTTAGATGTTTATGAGTGGTTGATATTTGGATTGATTTGTATTTTCCATGTTGAATTAGTGGTTGCAAACACTAATTTGTGCCTTTTTGACTTGGGCTCTTCTTGAAAAAGAGAGCTTGAGTCTAGGAAAATCAGTCCAACAAGGAATTGGGGCGTATTCAAGAGATTGATATCCCAAATTAAAGGGTTAAATCTAGAGATAGTAATACCCGACTTGAGCCTACATTGCTTGCATAATTTTGACACCCAATTGTTCCTGAGAAAGTCAATTAGGGCAACGTCACTCAAGCTACTTAGAGGTATAGAGTGAGTAGTGTCGTGCATTGGCTATATCACGATCCTAAACATAACAACTTTGCCTTAGGCTTTAGAACCCGTCAAGTATTCACTTAGGAGAAAGTCACTTCCCTAGTGCCTTATTAACCATTTAGAAAACCTTACAAGCATTCATACTTAACTTAATCTCGCATATCATTAGCATAAAATTAGAAGTAACAAACAAACAAATATGATTGGAAATGTAATCAAGAGCACTACGCACTGCTAGATTAGATAGAAATCCAACTCCAAACATTATTCTAGCTCCATGTGAATTCGATCCCGACCTTCTCGGGTAAAAGCTGCATCGACCGCTCTTGCCACTTTGTACCGGTATAAGGTTAGAACCAATCACTTTTTGGGCTCGTTGCCGGGGAGTTAACAATTTTGGCTATCTATCTAAATAGTTTTATGTATTGTGTTTTTCTTTCTTTTTGTGATACTAATTTGTGTGTGACGACAATTTAGGTACAAAATGGTGGCAAACAACAACGATGATCCTCTTGGAAATGTGGTTCCGGGGGAGGAGGTTGATGATAACGGAGAAGATGAGGTGCCTCTTGTACCTCAAGGACAAAGGAGAGGCCGATAGGCCAATGATAATAATATTCCAGACCCTTCCCCATCACCTCCCAAAGTGTTGGCCCAAGCTCAGTTGAATTTTTGAAGAATGACAAATGAACTCAGTGAAGGACCAGGGCCATCTTAGGAGACACAGTGGTTATGGCCCATACACATGAGATGCACGTGAAGAAGATAAGTCTTTGGGATCAAGCAACAATATCTTCTGAACTGATCGAAAATATTGCATATGGGATAAGGAGAAGAAGTCTCCTTATGAGAAGAGAACACATCTGGATAAGGGTTGGAGTTTGGATTGGTCTAGGACTCAAACTCAATGGAGGATCAGAAATTGAGTCACGATCAAACTCTGATTACTAACCTAATAAATAATTGAATTTTTCTCTTTTACAGGGATGCACATACGCTGAAGTAAAGCAAAATTGAGAGCAAAGAGCAAGGCTATTTTGCAAGCAATTTATGTGAGATCAAGTGTGCAAGCCTACAGCTACTTGAACAAGATAGAAGAACCAATTCCATTGTATTTATTCTTATTCTAGTTCAATTGTAGTAGGTGTTTTAATATTGTACCTCTCCATCTTTCATAGAAGCAATTGTATTAGGTACTTCGAGTATTCAAGTTAGAGTTAACTTGAAGGTGTCGCAACAGTTGAGATTGTGTGCCACATAAGAGTTTTAAAAATGTTGTTTTTGGCTCATTGAGTTTAGTAGATGTTTGGGAAAATCCTACTGAGTAGTAGGTCGTGGTTTTTTTACCTTTTGAACTAGGTGTTTTCCACGTAAAAATCTCTGTGTTCTTTATTTCTGTATTTTAATTCCGCAAACAGTTGTAGTTAGAACACCTAGAAGAACCAGGTTCTTCTAGTGCAAAAATTAGGTACCACACAAATCACCCCCTCTTGTGTGACATTGACATTTAGAACATCAATTGGTATCAGAGCAGGTTATCCTTGAAGAGGCTAACACCTTAGGAAAAGATCAACAATGAGTGCACCACCTGGGAACTGGGAAGGGCAATCCACTGCCAGGCCTCCACTATTCAATGGTCTGTACTATTCTTGGTGGAAGAACAGAATGAGAGATCACATTATAGGGGAAGATTATGAACTTTGGGACATAGTCACTGATGGCCCTCTAGCAACCACTAAGAAGAATGCTGAAGGAATTGATTTGCCAAAAACAAGGGCTAATTGTACTGCTGAGGACCTAAGGAAATGAGAGAAAAATGCTAAGGCCAAGAAGTGGCTTGTATGTGGACTAGGACCAAACGAGTATAGCAGGATCCAAAGCTGTACAACTGCGAAGGAAATATGGGACACTTTACAAGTGGCCTATGAAGGATCAGCTCAAGTGAAAAGATCAAGAGGAACACTTCTATATTCTCAATATGAGAATTTTACTATAAAGGAAGGAGAAACTATCAAGGAGATGTATACTAGATTCACCACTTTGACAAATGAACTTGAATCTCTTGGAAGGACTATCCTTGAAGAAGACAAGGTTGAGAAGATTCTGACAAGAGTTCTGCCAGTCACATGGGAAAGCAAGATCACTGCCATTCAGGAATCTAAGAACATTGCTACCCTCAGATTGGATGAACTAATTGGAAATTTAACTGCCTATGAAATGAGGAGACATACCATGAAGATGGACATTCCCAAAAAGGAGAGAAGCTTAGCTCTCAGAATTACTGAAGGTGTATATTTGGAAGATGATGAAATGGCTATGATCACTAGGGTTTTCAAGAAGTACCCGATGAGAGGAAAGAGATCTTCAAGAGGTACAAACTTCAACAAATTAAGAGCTCCGGAGAAATAGACCAATGATGGATGCTACAAGTGTGGTAAGACTGACCACATGATCAAAAACTGTCCTCAATGGGAAATTGAGTGGAAGAAAGAAAGAGGTGAACGAAGGAACATGAAGAAGGAACATGTTCAACCAAAGAGAAACAAAGGTTCAACCAAGGCTATGGTTGCTGCTTGGGGTGAAACCTCTGATGAAGACTCAGAAGACGAAGCTGAAGAAGAGCAAACTCTTATGGCCATTGGAGAATCAGATGATGAGCAAGAGGTAAGTATTCTGCATCTCAAGGACAAAATTATATTTCTGTCTAAAGATAGGTTGGCTGAGCTATTATTTAGAATTCATTGATGAGTCTGAAATAGCTAACAATAAAAAGGAAGTTCTGTCTAGGGAATGTGTTATCCTAAAATCAAAATGCAAAAGTCTAGAATCTAGGGCTGATGAGAGTGATAATAAAAATGCTGAGTTGAAGAACCAGGTTCTTGAACTTGACAATAGTATTCTAGAACTTAGGTCATAAAATCTAAAACTAAAACTAGGAACTGGAAAGAAGAAAGCTGATCTCTCATTTCTCACTCTAGAAGAAAATCTAGGAAAAATGAAAAATGAATTGTACAAGAAAGATGAATTGATTAAGGTTCTAAAAGAATGATCTTGGAAAGGTGAAATATGAACTAGATAGAACTTGCAAATGGAACAAAGCTTCTGATGCTCTTTCCTGGTTGCAAGACCATCACATCAGCAATAAAAAAGGACTTGGCTATGGGACTCAAGCTCCAAAATGGGATCCAAAAAGCAAGTACCTCACTCTTCCTGAAAATAAAATCTGCACACATTGTGGTAAGACTGGCCATTACAAATATGAATGTAATGCAAAAGAAATGGCCAGTCAAAAGAATAAAGTTTTTGTTAAAGAAAATAATAAATTGCTAGGATAGGCAAGAAGGAATTTAATTCATCCTTTTGCTTATAGAAAGGGACCCAAACTAGTTTGGGTTCCTAAAACTAACCCTTGATTTACTTTTGTAGGTCCAAGTGAAATGGATGAGCCAAATATAGTACATGGATAGTGGCTGCTCAAAACATATGACTGGGGACAGGGACCAGTTCCTTTCACTTGAGGACTTAAAATGAGGTAATGTCTCCTTTGGTAATGGAAAGAAAGGTGAGATCATTGGGGTTCGAAAGGTAGGTAAGACTAATTCTCATTCTATAGAGAATGTCTACCTGATAGATGGCTTGAAATATAGTTTAATAAGTGTGTCACAATTGTGTGACAGAGGTAACCTTGTGGCTTTTACCTCCACCAAATGCTTTGTGATTAACCTTATCACTGACAAGATTGTTTTGCAGGAAAAAAGAGTTAACAATATTTACATTGTAGATTTGTCAACTCTTTCAGAAAATGAACTCACTTGATTAAGTGTGTTAGTTAATAATCCCCTCATATGGCACAAAAGACTTGGTCATGTCAGTCTAAATCAGCTAAACAAATTAGTCTCCAAGGACTTGGTTGTAGGTTTACCTAATATCAAGTTCAAGAAAGACAAAGTTTGTGAGGCATGTGCAAGGGGAAGCAGGTAAGGTCATCCTTCAAATCCAAGAAAATGGTAAGTACGTCTAAGACGTTGGAACTGGTTCATATGGATCTATGTGGTCCAATGAGAACCATGAGCACAGGTGGAAAGAAGTATGTAATGGTGCTAGTTGATGACTATTCTAGATTCACCTGGGTTTTATTTCTAACTTCCAAAGATGAAGCATTTGACATGTTTTCTGCATTTGTTAGGAAGACTTAGAAACAATTAGGAAATCATCTTGCATCCATTAGGTCTGATCATGGAACTGAGTTTGAAAACTCTAAGTTTGATGAATTTTGTGATGAAAATGGCATAGATCACAACTTCTCTGCCCCCAGGACTCCACAAAAAAATGGAGTAGTTGAAAGGAAAAATAGAACTCTTGAGGATATGGCTATAACAATGTTAGTATCTAGCAAATTGCCCCATAGCTTCTGGGCAGAGGCTGTACACACTGCTAGTTACATCATAAATAGATGCATGACCAGACCTCTAGTAGAGAAGACTCCCTATGAGTTACTTAAAGGGAGAAAACCAAATATATCCCATCTTAGGGCTTTTGGTTGCAAGTGCTATGTGCACAATAATGGAAAAAATTCCCTAGGAAAGTTTGATCCCAGAAGTGATGAGGGAGTATTCTTGGGATATTATTCACATAGCAAAGTGTATAAAGTTTTTAATAAAAGAACTCTGTGTGTATAAGAAAGTGTGCATGCAGTATTTGATGAAACTAACATTCTTTCTGAGAGACAGGAACATGAAGATGAAGCCATTGGACTGGTCAAAGACTTGGCTGAAGCATCAGCTCAAGTCAAAGTGACTCCTGCAGAAGGAACAGGAAATGGAACAGGTTCTTGCTTACAGGGCAACCTGACAGGGTTCAAAGAGGAATTGAAATAAACTCCTCAAAGGAACCTGTCTATGAACCTGTTCCTCATCAAATTGCCGAAACATCTAGCAGAATCCAGTTGGTTGTAAAACCTCATAAGTATCAAAGTTCTCATCCCATTGAGAACATCATCACTGATCCAACATATGGAGTCGAAACCAGATCACAATTAAAGAATTTGTGTGCTTTTGATGCTTTTCTATCTATTATTGAACCTAAAAATGTTGTTGAGGCTTTGCAGGATGCAGATTGGGTCAATTCTATGCAGGAGGAACTCAATCAATTTGAAAGAAGTCAAGTGTGGAATCTAGTTCCTAGACCTAAGGACAGATCAATCATTGATACAAAATGGGTCTTTAGGAACAAACTTGATGAAGATGGAACTGTTACAAGAAATAAGGCAAGCCTGGTGGTTCAGGGCTATAACCAAGAGGAAGGAATAAATTATGATGAGATATTTGCTCCAGTTGCAAGACTAGAGGCAATCGGGCTTCTTATTGCCTTTGCATCACATATGGAATTCACCCTCCATCAGATGGATGTCAAAAGTGCTTTCCTAAATAGCTACCTAAAGGAAGAAGTGTTTGTGAAACAACCTCCAGGAATTAAAAGCAAGGAATGTCCTGAGCATGTGTACAAGCTGGACAAGGCTCTATATGGGCTCAAGCAGGCCCCAAGAGCTTGGTATGAACGACTATCTAAATTCCTACTAGAGTATGGGTACAAAAGAGGTAAAATTGACAACAATTGTTCCTAAGGGAAAAAGGTAAGACCTCCTTGTTGTGCAAATATATGTTGATGACATAATATTTGGGGCCACTAGTGATAGGTTGAGTAAGAACTTTGCAAAATTAATGGGAAGTGAGTTTGAAATGAGTATGATGGGTGAACTAAATTTCTTCCTAGGTTTGCAGATCAAACAAAGCCCAAATGGGACCATGATCCATCATCAGAAGTATACAAAAGAACTAATCAAAAAGTTTAAAATAGAGGACTCCAAAGAAATAGATACACTTATTGCAACTGCCACTAAACTAGATGTTGATGAACCTGGTGCATCAGTTGATCAAAAGTTGTATAGGGGTATGATTAGTTCACTTTTGTATCTTACTGCCAGCAGATTGTTTTCAGTATAGGGCTTTGTGCTCATTTTCAGGCAAATCCAAAGGAGTCACACTTGACTACTGTCAATGGATACTGAGATATCTGAAAGGCACCACTGATTTGTGTCTTTGGTATCCCAAAGGTAGTAATTTTGATCTAGTAGGATATGCTGATGCTGATTATGCAGGTTTCTTAGTGGACAGGAAGAGCACTTCAGGTATGGCACATTTCTCGGGGTCATGTCTAGTGTCATGGGCTACCAAAAAGCAAAATTCAGTAGCCCTATCTACTGCTGAAGTTGAATATGTTGCTGCTGCTTGTTGTTGTACTCAATTGCTATGGATCAAACAACAACTGGTAGACTTTAGAATTGAAGTGGGATGTATTCCAATATTTTGTGATAACACCAGTGCTATAAGTATGACAAAGAATCATGTTCATCATAAAAGAACCAAGCACATAGATGTTAGACACCACTTCTTAAGAGATAACTATGAGAAATGGTTAATCTCCATAGAATTCTGTGCTACTGATAAACAAATAGATGACATCTTTACTAAAGCACTGAGTAGAGAAAACTTTGAAAGGAACATGTTAGAATTAGGGATGATTAAGATCACCTAAAAAGGTCTAGTTTAGAATGCACAATGAAAAAAATTTAAATTTTTTTCTGGTTAGGAGTTCTTAATTCAATGTAAATACCTAGACTAATTCTTACTCGGTCTCATACTTTAATTAGTATACTCATGTGACATGTGTTTATATGATTCACTAATCTCTTACAAAGTCTTTCTATTCTGACTTTTGAGGCATGATCAAGAGAAGTTTTACTTGAAGAACCCGGTTCATCAGTATATGCTCATAAGAAAGTTCAGGTATATTTCTATACTTTGCACAATTAGAAAGATAAAATTACCAATCATGAGCAGAAGTCATAGTTACACCAAATTTCCAGAAATTTTATCCGTTGAGCATTGAACCAGTTTCATTATCCTAGGAGTCTAGCTAAAATGGGATTTTTTTCTAGCGTCGCTCATTAATCTCTAAAGATACCGGAATTCTAATATGATTAGACTCCTATTTGAGTACTAAAAAAACTGTCGTTACTACCTTAATTATAACCCCTCTTTAAATACACACCACATCTCTTCCTTTTGATCATAACTGTCACTCACTTTCTCCAAAATTCTGATAATCTCCTTCATCTCCAAAACTCCCAAAAAACATTTCCTAGAAATTCTCTACCATGACGAACCCTCAAGACAACCCAGGTAATCCCCCACAGTATCCCCTAATACTTCATCATCAACACCTCATATTAAAACCCCAAAACCTAGGTTTCGTCGCCAGAAAATGTTGGCCAGGAAAACTGTAGCTTCTGGCTATTTGAGAAAAGCCTTAAACGAAAAATTGAAAGCTAGTCAAAGAGGGGAAAGCTCTAAAAAGGAATCATCTGACTCGAGCTTCAAGTCTAAAGCTTTTATCTCTGCAAATGATGGAGAAGAACGTGAGTCTTCTGAATCAGACAAGAATCAAGAAAACCCTAAAGAGGTAAATACATGCTATATTTTTTTTGATATAGTGGAGAAAGTGGATGATAGGTTTGTGTTGATGGGATCTTTGAGAGATGTAAGTGAGGGAGAATCGAAGAGGAAGCGAAAGAAAAATAAAGGTAAAATTCTTGCAATTTGTGGAGAAGATGAGGAGAGTGGAAACAAGCTAGGGGGAAGTGAATCTGGGAAGGCTGCCGAAGGTCTTGTGCACCTGAGTGAACAACAAGATGCACCTAGTCCATATGTGGAAGAAACCTTGGCTGACATTCTGAAGTAAGTTGGAGCAAGTTATGATCCCAAAAAGTGCAAAGCTTCTTCTCTAAAGGCTCTAATTGCCTCTAAGCCAACAAAGAAAAGCAAGGTGTCATCTCCTAAGACTACTGTCACTTCAGCACCAAAGGTGAGAGCTACTATAAGCAGGGTAAGGCAAAGTGAGGCTGAATTGTAGAAAGACCTAGAGGCAAGCAAGAAAAAGAAGAAGGAAAAAGGAAAAGAAAAGGTTGTGGAAAGTTCTGAGGCTACTAAAGAATAGGAGGAGATGGAACTGGTCCATCAAAAGAGAGGTACAACTGTGGAGGTTCCCATTGCCAAACCAATAGGAACCAAGACTCCTGCAAAGAAGTCTTCAAAATCTGTATTTGCTGAACCCTCCTTGGCCAAAAGAACTAGATCTGCAGTGAAGGGAAAACAAGTAAAAGTTACTGAAGAAGAAGAAGAAGAGTGGAGTGGAGAAGAAGAAGAGGAGTCTGAAAAGGAACAAGATTGATTTGCCATCTTTGGCAGGAGAAAGATTCTGAAGGGGAGGTTGCAGAAAGACCTGGAGGAGCCAGGCATGATTAGATTGGTGGATGCTCTAGCTGCACAAGGTTGGAAGGACATGGTTCTTCAACTGGATGGAAGGCTTGCAAGAAAGGAGCTGATCGAGTTCATGGCAAATGCCACTGTGAAAAATGGGGAAGTCACCAGTGTGGTTAGGGGAGTGAAGGTGCAATTGATGCACCTAAATTGGGGAAAATTCTGGACATACCATGTGAGGGCTATGATGACTACACTAGGCAGAGGTGGCCTTGTCTAGATGATCTTCCTAGTTCTCTCCAAATCACCAGGAACTTTTGTGATACTGAGTCTGCTGAAGATGTGCCAGAGACAAGATTTGTACAGAAGAGTGAGATGAAGCCTGAGCACAAGGTTCTATTTGAATTTGTGAACAAGTGTCTGCTGCCCAGACAGGAAAGGAGGCATACTGCTAACTATATGGACTTGGTTCTTTTGGAATGCCTTGTGAGAGGAAAGCAAATAAACTGGCCTGCCTTCATTGTCACGCAGTTGGACAGTGTCATAAATGGCTCCAAGGCTCATGCTACTCCCTATGGGTTCATACTGACGACTGTGTTTGATAGGTTGAATGTTCCTTTGAAGAAATGGGAGATGGCCTCCAGCAAGGACCACTTTGGTGTCAAAACCCTGCAGGCTTGTGACTATCTCCTCAGTGTAGCCCCAGTTGAACCTGGTTCATCTTTGAAGACTCCAGTGAACAACAAGATTAGGGCTTTGGTTCAAGAGTGTGGGACAAAGGATGCTGAGATTTCTAGGCTCAAGGCTCGAGTTGCTAAACTTGAAAATGAAAGGAATAGCCTGAAAGATGAGATAGCAAAAGAAAAGAAAAAGGGTGAAGGGATGCTTCAAACAATGCTCAATCTTCTCCAATCCCAACCATCTAGTTCCTCCAAGCCTTAGGACCTCCAGCACTGTCCTTGAACCAGTCTAGTTAACCCCCCAGTGACCCAGATTAGGGATTTTTCTTGTTTTTGCTCATGGTTGGTTGTTTTTGTTCTTTCTTTTTGTGGAATGTCTTGTAGAAGCACTGTCTTATCAATGACAATTTGCATTTCTCTTGTTTTATGACGATTCTGATCTTAATAGTTATTTTTTGTCAAGTTAATTTTTGATTAACTAAAGCATGCTTTCACTTGCAGTTGCCCCAGTGGCTATGAGTAATAATTATTATTCTGGGATTCACATCTTTATGCAACTTTTCGATGATGCCAAAACGGGGAAGATATTGTGCTTAAGAAGAAATTGTGTCTATTTTTTGAAACAGTGATGTTTATGACCTAATTAAATATGGCCCTTAATGATGAGTTAAATTTTTCAAGTGTTGATAATTGGTTGAGTTCCACAGGTTCTCTGATCAGTAAAAGCACAGAGTTTGTCACCATAAAAAAGGGGGAATTTGTTGTCCCAAGCTCAGTTGAAGTTTGAAGAATGAAAAATGAACTCAGTGAAGGACCAGGTCCATCTTAGGAGACACAGTGGTTATGGCCCATGCACATGAGATGCAAGTGAAGAAGATAAGTCTTTGGGATCAAGCAACAATATCTTCTGAACTGATCGAAAAGATTGCATATGGGATAAGGAGAAGAAGTCTCTTTATGAGAAGAGAACACATCCGGATAAGGGTTGGAGTTTGGATTGGTCTAGGACTCAAACTCAATGGAGGATTAAAAATTGAGTCATGATCAAACTCTGATTACTAACCTAATAAATAATTGAATTGTTCTCTTTTATAGGGATGCACATACGCTTAAGTAAAGCAAAATTGAGAGCAAAGAGCAAGGCTATTTTGCAAGCAACTTATGTGAGATCAAGTGTGCACGGCTGCAACTAATTGATCAAGATAGAAGAACCAGTTCCATTATGTTTATTCTTATTCTAGTTTAGTTGTAGTAGGTGTTTTAATATTGTACCTTTCCAGCTTTCATAGAAGAAATTGTATTAGGTACTTTGAGTATTCAAGTTAGAGTTAACTTGAAGGTGTTGCAACTGTTGAGGCTGTGTGCCACATTGGGATTAGAGTTTGATCTGAATGAGTCATATGCTATGTGTGGTGAGTAATTGTGTAGTCCATGTAGTGTACTTGTGTCTAGAACTTGCCCGGTATGTGAGTTGAAGCGAAATCCTAGGTGATGCTCGATTTGAAAAATGATTTTAGGCTTTCTCTGAACTTTTTGAGCTTGATTGCTTATCATAAATAAAATTTGTCCCTAGCTAACCCTTTTGAGCCTTTATCCTTTTGTTTGGCACCCGCATTACAAGCTTATACCCTTTTGTTCTTAATTGATATTGTTTTGATTCTTTTACCTCTTAAAGCACTTTAATTGTGAGAAGAATGCTAAAAGATGTAAGAAGGAAATAAGTGTGGGGTGGCTTTTGAGTGGAACCAATAAAAGGATGAATGGTGCACTTGTGTTGTAAACGAATACACCGCTAGCGGAAATTAAACTGAAAAAAAAGAGATGAATATATTGTGTCTTGTTTCAGCTAGTGGATATGAATTAATAGAGTGCTTAAAGAAGAAGGGAGTATTTGTGTGATGAATTTGTTTGTGAATAAAAAGTGGGTTGAAGAATTTGCGCTTAAAATTTTTTTTGCTCATGTGATGTTTTAAAGTGCTTGGGAGATTGAGTCACTATTCCTAAATATATCCTACCCATCCCTTAGCCCACATTACAACCATAAAAAAGTCCTAATTGATTTTGGGTTGAGCTAGCCTACATTTGTAAAGATTTACATTAAGGGAAAGCCTATGGTACCAATTGCTTGCATGTGACTTCGTTTGTGAGAGTGAGTGTTTTCATTGATATATGGGAGTGTATGACTCAAATGTGTGGATTGAATTCAGTTTTTGTTGATGTGATTGTGAGGGCATATGATTCATGACGGAAAAGCAAGTCTTGACGTCTGTGTAAAGTACTTTGAGGAAGTGTGAATATTGCATGGCACTTAAGAGACGGCTTTGAGGCTAGGATTGTTCACTGTTAGGCGTAAAGTACGCACATTGTTCTAGGTGTAATGCGTTAGGGGAAATGGTTGAGTGAATGATTCTATAGAGGGTATAGTTTGATTGCTCGAGGACTAGCAATGAATTAAGTGTGGGGTATTGATAATAAGCGAAATCTAGGTGATTTAGCTATTGTTTATGCTTCCGCTTAATTACGTTTCAATGATATAATATGGTTATTTGATGAAAAATAGGCTCTAATTGTGATTTTTGTACATTGCAGGGTGAGGAGCTTATATGATGCTTTCAAGAGGTTATTGGAATGATTTATGGGCAAAAAAAACGAGCCCTCGGATTTGAGTGCGTGCAAGAACAAGACGAAAAATTGGAAGAAATCAAGCCCCAGGTGCGCGAAGTCACGCAGAGTTCGCGCATGTAACAAGTTGAGAATGAAAGGGTGCGCGAAAGTTGCGCGAAGTCGCGCAGAGTTCGCACAGGTGCCATCCGGAAAAGAGCTAGTTAGGGGTAAAATTGGAAATCTGGAAAGAAACTCACTTAACCTATATAAAGTCAAGCTTGCCCAAGGTCAAATAATCAAGTTTTTCATAGGCAAAAGCAAGAAATAGAGAGGCAAGAGGCAAGGAGGGATTTGGATCATCAAGTTCTTTGTTTCTTCTCTTTGTTTTTGTTAATTGTGATGAAATTGAATCTATTTATGATGAACACCAGTATGAGTAGCTAAAACCCATTGTTCTAGGGTCATGGGTAAAACATGAATGTTGTGGTTTGAGGTTTAATTTGACAAAGTTGGTTTATCATCTTGGGTTGTTTATTTAATTCTGCAGTTAATTGTTTTGCTGAGTAGCTAAAAGTGAAATACTATCTACGAATCTAGAATTGAACTCGAAAGTGGGAACTTTAGGTTGCATATACAATTAAATATAGCAAGCTCTTGAACCCGGGCCTCGGGGAATGGATTTGCAATTGGGATAGACATATACCCAATTGCCTTGCTTGGTTAAAATACAGGAATTGTAAATGTGTTCTTGTTAATTTTAATTCCATAGACATGTAGGCATTGAGTTAACTTGAATAGGCGAGCAAGAACTCGACAGATTCTTATGAGTAATATAAACTTTGTCAATCAATAACCCAGATAAATCGATTAGTCATCTTAAGCTAAGAACACAATAAGATTGTTAACTAACCCGTGACCCTGGAATATTCTCTCTTACTGTTTGTTATTTGGAATTGCTATTCGTTTGGTTAATTGCTCTAGTTAGATTAATTCGTGATAATCTAGATAGTAAAATAATTACATCTTTATTTTGTGAAGATTCTCTTGGATAGATAAAGTAATTTGGTTGGAATCGGTCAATAGTTGATCACAAGTCTTCATGGGAACGATACTCTACTCACTACTATATTACTTGATGATCACGTGCACTTGCGTGAGTGTTTTGGTCGCAACAGAACACAAAGAGAAGACTAAAAATGTGGAAACTCAGAACTAGTACATGGACCATAAATTGACTAATTACCAATTTAAACATCTACCAGCCTGGAATATATACTTATACCAACAAACATACTAATCCTATAATCATTTTTCATGCTTTAGCAATATTCCAAATTCGAACTTGAAGTGATATTAAAAAAAAACATGACCACAGAACCCTGAAGAAACTCAACAAGAATCAACACAATCATAGATCCAACTACTGATGATTTCCGTAATTCAATTACTATAGTCTAACCAACCTGCTACCTGAGTATCAAGCTCACGTATTCTAGTCAGTAAAAGAATCTAACTACTCCCAATTTGCTTTCACATTCAGATAACATGGATTTAAATTTAACTTGTAACACTAAAGTTGAACAACCAACGAAATCCAAATATATCATAGTTTCCATATTCCAATTTATCAATACATGTAAGAAACGCTCTACATGAATCTCTTACACATAGTTCATGTAAAACAAACCTAATCAATAGTTATAACTCCAGATCTAGGTACTAAAGGCAAAATGGAAGTAAAATAACAGAGACATCAACATAAATTCAGCCTTCATTCAGCACATTTCAAACTGTTATAGGTTCAGCAATTGGTCCTCAACTATGAGCTAGGGAAAGTACCTGGAGAAAAAAAGTAGATTAAGGAAGAGGTGAGAAGCAGCAGATCCAACAGCAATATGCAGCAATGTTTCAGCAACAAAATCGACCCAGAGGTGATAAGTAGAAATCCATTCAAACCAAATTCACAACCAAACAATATTGAAAGAAACCAGCTACCAAAAGTCCAACCCAAACTGAACCAAAATACTCCAATACCCTATTGATTCAACTCCTTTCAAGCTTCTGATGTTCAGAACTTATTTAAGAATAGAGACTCTTAGGAGTTTCAGGAAAATTTCAATAAAATAGTGAAAACTCTTTTTCAATTTTCAGCCGCCTATGCTCCTCCTATTTTAGCTCCCTCCAATCTCTGTACTTATACCCAAACTCAACCCCTTTCCAGCCCTTAAGAGCAGTTAACCAATAAAGAAAATAAATCCCCCATCACTCTCTGATTTTACCACTTCTAAAGACACTAAAACAGAGTGTCAGTTCCCTATTACTCCCATTTTTCATTATTTTAGTTCAACTAGCATGGGCAGCCTATATTTTAATCCTGGCGTGCCTGACAACCAGTGTTGGCATACCACTTATGTTAAGCCATTTCATAAGCTTTTATTATCGAATTAAAACCTTTAAATCCTGTGTTACTAAATTTGAACAAAATCCTATTAATTATCAATAAACATTCTCATTAATCATTAATCTCCCTGCTATTTAATCCGATAGAACAGCCTGGGTCAAATTTGACCCAAGGCAAATTACATTCGGCTTCCAGCCAATTGGACTAGCCCATGTTTGAACCTAAAAAATGGGTCATGGATCAATGACCAGCCTAGTTGACCCATTTAAACCTACTAAACCCAACCACATTTGAAGCCAAAATCAACCAGTTAAAATGACAACTAAAATAATAGCAATTTCGAGTAGTTTCAACAAAAATCTAACTGACTATCAAATTCAGACTAACGAACAACCTATTTATCAATTTGAAAGGGAAAGGTTTTTAACATACAATTAAAAAAGAACAATACTAATGAACTGGACCAAATAAAAAGTCTGAAGGAGAAGGGAGAAACAAAAATCAAAGATAATGAACAAATTCACAACAAAGAAAAGAGAAAGCAAATACCTCAGAGATTTAGACCAGACTCGAATCAATTTTTGAAAGGTCTTTCAATTTTTCGACCGGACTAGACCTTAAACTTGGGTTTTCAAGGTGAAAACCCAAACTAAGGTCCAATCCGGTCAAAGAATCCCTTACAGGCCTTTTGTATTTTAGGGCTCGTGAACATAGGGTTCAGATTCGATATTCGAGCATTTTGAGGGTGGTCCAGTGATGGTATGGTATCAATTTGGGGGTATTTGGGGAGGTTTAAGGTTCGGACGACCTTTTTTGATTTAAGATTCGAGGGGCTTGGGCAAGATTCGAATGAATCGGATAAGGGTTTTGGGATGAGGAGGTTAAGAGGAAGCTGGGGTGTGAATTTGGCGGCCATCGGAGCCGGCGCCGCCGAGTTACGGCGATGGAAAGGGGTGGCGGCTAGGGTTTGGGGGTCGTCTCTGGGAGACGAGATGCTTAGGGTGGGGTGTTTGAGAGGGGGGTAGGGTCTGTTTGGTTATTAAATACTTAGGAGGCTAATTTGGTCCGCTGGATCAAATGATTTCGATGGTTCAGATTTGTGTGGACCTTCCAAACGAGGTCGTTTGGTTTATAGGGTGTTGGACCGATTCAAGGGCGGATCGGGTTGGGTATTGGGTGAGGGATTGTGATCGTTAGATCGAATACAATCATCGGCTTAGATTGAGACGCTTGAAACGGCGTCGTTTGGCTGGGGCTGGAGACGGATTGGATAGGGGTGGGTTTAGGCAGGTTTTAAACGGGGTTTTGGACTGATTTGTTTGGGCCTCTTGAATTTTGGCCCAATTCCGATTTTCTTTTCTCTTCTTTTCTTTTTCTTTTATTTTCTTCCTAAATTATTTTCCAAAATTAAACCTAAACCCTAAATTGAATTATAAAACCCAATTGACTTAAAAACACTAATTAGCTCTAAGTAATAATTAAATACCAAATCACACAATTAAACACTAAAAATGTAAAGTGCATTATTTTTTATGTTTTTCTTCATTTTATAAAATAGGTAATTTACTACTTAACTTAAAAATTATAAAATTAAAACCTGAATGCAAATGCAACCTATTTTTGTATTTTTCCATTAATTTAGACAGAACAAACATGCTTAGACAAATGCAACCAATAACAAAAAATACCACGAAAATTCACAAAATTGCACACAAAGGAAAAATTATTTTATTTTGAATTCTATGGGAACAAATCGTATAGGCAAAAATTATGTGCTCACAGCTGCCCCTCTTTGTCAGGAAATACGAAGAGTTTTCGCGCAAAGATAAAGTGAGCGGACATGAGCGATTTTTGCCCCTTTGAATATTCCTTGTGAAGCATTTTTGAAATATTTGACCGAACCTCCACTTCAAAAGTTTCCTAAATATCATTGACTAAAAAGGTATCAGGTCAATGTAGTTCGAGAAGTTTTGGTAGCTGGGACTACCACGAAGATGTGGTTTCACTGTTACTGTTGTTGTTGCTATTGCTTACTGACCTCCTTATTACACCGTGCTAAAAAGAAATAAAGAAGGTAAGCTAAGCTGTAGTCTATGAATTACAAAGATTTATTTTCAAACATGTTCTTACGACTGTTGTTGCCTTGTTGACTTGTATTTTCTCCGAAGTTCTTTTGTTGCTGCCTTGCACCGACTTCTTGGGATGTTCTCCCTTTTTTCAAGCGGGTATCTGATTGCTGATCTATTAAACATCTTATCTTGATTATTGTCGTCTTCCTCTGTTCTCCAGGCGGGTTCCTGACTACTTGATCTTGAATGTATTTCCTTCCTATCCAGGCGGGCATCCTAACTTCAAAACTTGAAATGTATACCTCTGTTCTCCAGGCGGGCTCCTGACTTCTGAAACTTGAAACGTATGCCTCTGTTCTCCAGGCGGGCTCCTGACTTCAAAACTGGAATCGTATGCCTCCGTTCTCCAGGCGGGCTCCTGACTTCAAAACTTGAATTGTATGCCTCTGTTCTCCAAGCGGGCTCCTGACTGCAAAACTTTAATTGTATTCCTCTGTTATCCAGGTGGGCTCCTGACTTCAAAACTTGATTTTACTTCCTCTGTTCTCCAGGCGGGCTCCTGACTCCAAAACTTGATTTTACTTCCTCTGTTCTCCAGGCGGGCTCCTGACTTCAAAACTTGACTTTACTTCCTCTGTTCTATAGGTGGGCTCCTGACTTCAAACTTGAAAGAAACACCTCTGTTCTCCAGGCGGGCTCCTGACTTCAACACTTGACTTTACTTCCTCTGTTATCCAGGCGGGCTCCTGACTTCAAACCTGAAAGATACACCTCTGTTCTCCAGGCGGGCTCCTGACTTCAACAACTTAAAAGTACACCTCTGTTCTCCAGGCGGGCTCCTGACTTCAAAACTTGATTTTACTTCCTCTGTTCTCCAGGCGGGCTCCTGACTTAAACAACTTAAAAGTACACCTCTGTTCTCCAGGCGGGCTCCTGTCTTTAACAACTTAAAAGTACACCTCTGTTCTCCAGGCGGGCTCCTCACTTTAACAAATTAAAAGTACACCTCTGTTCTCCAGGCGGGCTCCTGACTTTAACAACTTCAAAGTACACCTCTGTTCTCCAGGCGGGCTCCTGACTTCAAAACTTAAAAGTACACCTCTGTTCTCCAGGCGGCCTCCTGACTTCAAAACTTGATTTTACTTCCTCTGTTCTCCAGGCGGGCTCCTAACTTCAAAACTTGATTTTACTTCCTTTGTTCTCCAGGTAGGCTTCTAACTTTAATAACTTAAAAGTACATCTCTATTCTCCAGGCGGGCTCCTAACTTCAAAACTTAAAAGTACACCTTTATTCTCCAGGCGGGCTCCTGACTTCAAAACTTAAAAGGTACGCCTCTGTTCTCCAGGAGGGCTCCTAACTTCAAAACTTAAAAATGTACACCTCTATTCTCCAGGCGGGCTCCTGACTTCAAAATTTTAAAAGGTACGCCTCTGTTCTCCAGGAGGGCTCCTGACTTCAAAACTTAAAAATGTACACCTCTGTTCTCCAGGCGGGCTCCTGGCTTCAAAATTTTAAAAATACACCTCTGTTCTCCATGCGGGCTCCTGAATTCAAAACTGTAAAAGGTACACCTTTGTTCTCCAGGCGGGCTCCTGACTTCAAAACTTTAAAATGTACACCTCTTTTCTCCAGGCGGGCTCCTGCTTCAAAACTTAAAAGGTACACCTCTGTTCTCCAAGCGGGCTCCTGACTTCAAAAACTATAAAAGTACACCTCTGTTCTCCAGGCGGGCTCCTGACTTCAAAACTCTAAAAGTACACATCTATTCTCCAGGCGGGCTCCTGACTTCAAAAACTCTAAAAGTACACCTCTGTTCTCGAAGCGGGCTCCTGATTTCAAAAACTCTAATAGTACACCTCTATTCTCCAGGCGGGCTCCTGACTTCAAAAACTTTAAAAGTACACCTCTATTCTCCAGGCGGGCTCCTGACTTCAAAAATCTTCAACTATTGTTCCTTGTTTTCCAGGTGGACGCATGACTTCAACTATCTTCAACTATTGTTCCATATTTTCTAGGTGGACGCCTGACTTCAACTATCTTTAACTATCGTTCCTCGTTCTCCAGGTGGATGCCTGACTTCAACTAACTTCAACAAAACAAAGAAAATTTTCTGCCCTAGTTTGGTGGTTGTTTGGTACTTGCTCTCTTTTCGCGGAAAATTTTCTCCGCTATCAACAACACTTCCTGCCCTGTTTCAAACACAAAGAAAAAATTGGTTAGTTTAGGGTGTGGTGATTGGATGTGATACTCCTGCTAGGGATGGTTTTCCCTTCTCTCCTTTCCATACTTGGTTTTGTCCGACTTGCCTTGGCCTTGGTCGAGAATTTCCGACCCTCGGACTACTCCTTAACAACCAACTTCCCCACTGTTGCTTTCCACTTCTAGTCGTTCTTATCTGATCCCATTCCTTTCACAGAATCTTAGACCCTTCCATCATTTGGATTTCCAATGACGCCTTTTACGTCCCATCACATTATCGTCGGCCTGTCCTAGACACACTTCGCTTCGCACCATATTGGAAACCGGTAGTAAGCTTTGAAATTCCTTCTTATTTGTTAGAATCAAATTATTATTGAGAAAACCTTAGCCAAAAGAAAAAGAAAAGCGATGATTTCAAAAGATAAGAATAAAAGAGAAGATCTTCCTTTAGAAGACCATTTGAGAAAAGAAAAAGGACTTATCTGAATGGGATAACCGATCCCAATGATCATGTTGTGCATTTCGGATTAATCAACCCAGTCTATTCATTTCAATCAACTTACAACCGTCTTGCTCCGTGCCTCAAGATTTTCACTACCCGACTCTTTGCCGAATCACCATCTTTATTCTGCTTGATGCCTCGACGAATCACTGCCATCAACCTTATCTCATTTGCCCCTTTCTCTATTCCTCGCCTCCTCGTGGTGCCCCTGAAGTTTTTCACCAGTAAGACTCTCTCATTTTTGGATTTCTCTCATCTTTCATCGCCTTATAGTGCCCTTCGAGGGTTTTCACCACTAAGACTCTCTCATTTCTCTCATCTTTCATCGCCTTACAGTGCCCTTATGGGTTTTCACTAATAAGACTCTCTCATTTCTATTTCCTTGCTTAAACCGGAGTGTTGCCCCTGGTATGAATCATCTTTACTTGCTTGATTTGGCACCTCTCGAAGACTGATCAGGAGGTCTTTCTTTGGACATTGATATGGGTTCTTGGATATGGTTGGAAAGAAAAAGGGTATCAACGGCTCAACCAAATTCAATGGATTATAATTAAAACTTTTGGAACCAAATTTCTTATTACAAACAAAACTTCTTCCCCATTTTCTTGCTTGGGGATCTTTTGATTTTTATTTCCCTATGACCGAGCCGTGAAGCTGCCTACGTGTCCTTAAGAGGAATCAGGTCAAACATAGTTCACCAAAATTCCTTATTGTTACAGTTTTTCTTTTCATTTATTATTATTTTTTCCTTTTCTATTTCCTTTTCTTTATTTTTTCCTTTTTTTTCTTTCCTTTTTTGTTTTCCTTTTCATTATTTTTTTCTTTTCTTTTCTTTCTTTTATTTTCCTTTCTTCTTGGTTATTGATTTCAAAATAGGGATATGAAATAAAATAAATAAGGCTCAAAAGGGTGAATAAAGGGTAAAGTGTTTAGATAGCAAAACAAATTGCCTTCGTCATTTCAACCTTCGAGATAATGCCAAGTACAAACAATCAGTGATTATACTAAAGAAATCATACATAATATCTCTTGACTGCATCAGAATTGATAGCCATATCTATTCATTTTTCTTCAATATCTGTTAAACATAAAGCGCTATTGGACAATACTCTGGTCACAATGAATGGCCCTTGCCAGTTCGGGACGAACTTGCCCTTTGCTTCAGCCTTATGTGGAAAGATTCGTTTCAACACTTGCTGCCCCACTTCAAACTTCCTGGGACGCACCTTCTTGTTATACGCTCTTGCCATCCTCTTTTGGTACAATTGTCCACGACATACTGCATCCAATCTTTTTTCATCAATTAAACTCAACTGCTCTAAACGGGTTTTGACCCACTCATCATCATCAATCTCAGCCTCGGCGACAATCCGATGAGACGGGATTTCGACTTCAGCAGGGATCACCGCTTTAGTGCCATATACCAACAAGTAAGGAGTTGCACCTACTGAAGTGCGAACAATAGTACGATAACACAATAACACAAATGGTAACTTCTTATGCCATTGCCCGGAACTTTCTACCGTTTTCCTCAGTATTTTCTTTATGATCTTGTTGGTTGCCTCAACTGCTCCATTCGCCTTAGGACGATATGGGGTGGAATTCCGATGTGTAATCTTAAACTGCTGACATACTTCTTTCATCAAATTAAGATTAGCACCATTATCTGTGATGATTACCTTTAGGATTCCAAATCGATAGATGATATTTGATACTTCAACGGATCCAATCGTGAGATAAGTAGTATATGACGACAGATGATGTTTCAACTTCTGTGTTACCCAAGTTATGGCGCAATAAGTCCTCTCCAGATGACTGTTCTTAACCCCATAAATGGTAAAATTCTTGTACTCGCTGTTTTGGAGTCAGATTGATTTTTTAGACTGGGCTGAGGATTCCTCATGCATGCCATGTCATTAGAACCAGCATAAAAGGAATTGTACGGAAAAAGAAAAGAAGAAAACAAAAGTAAAATTTATCAGGAATGAAGAAAAGGAAGAAATTGCATTTCATTAAAAATGAAAGATAACAAGGTTTGCACACTTAAAAACATACTGAAAATAAAATTTAGATTACAACCCTGGAATAATCCATACAAACTTAAAGGAAAATCAAAGCAGACTACCATGACGCCTTCCTGGCTAGCCAAAAAGGAATATCTTTTCTATTACCACGCTTGGCATCTTAACCACTCAGCTCCGCATCAATATTTCCAAGACCATTACCAGTTTTAATATCATCAGCTTTAATTAGCACGTTCTCCAGAGGAATCGCCCGCTCCCTGCCACTGTCATTGATCACGATTACCCCTTCATGAATCATTCTTTCTATTTTCTTTTTCAAAGAACGACAATTCTCAATGCTATGCCCTTGGACATTAGAGTGATACATGCATCGCACAGTAGGATCAAAGCCTTTTGCATATGGGTTTGGAGTATAACCGAGAAGCGGTGCAATCAGTCCGGAACGCTTTAACTTTTCAAACAAACTTGCATAAGATTCTCCGAAAGCATTCTCTTTTTTCAGTAATCTTTTTACTTTATACTCTGGCCTCGGTTGGAACCTTTTGCGTGCAGGTGGATGATATGCTTGAGGAGGCAGTTGAGACCTTTGTGGGAGCAGCGCGGACCATCGCAAGCCTTGGAGATATGGAACATATGGCGGTGCAATGTGGCCAGGATATTGGGGAAGTGATGGAGGATTTCGTGGGTTCTATAGAGAGAAGTAGCAGTCGGGAGGATTAAAAGGAGATCCACAGGGTCGATATGGAGGCTGAGGGCATTTAGCAAGAACAACCACTAGACCTTGTCATTAGGGGGGCTCAACAACATCTTTTCTGTTTATGGGAAGATTATCCTAAGCAACTTGTTCACTCCATCTGAGCCAAAATTTCCTAAAACTTTCTTTAGGTTTCTTTTCTATCTGAGACATAGATGAGTGATCTGGGACAATGTCTATATTGTTCTGAAATTGTCGTACAAAATCCTGAGCCATGTCATCCCATGTATGCAGCTTACCGATATATTGACGATTATACCATTCCAAAGCTGCCCCAGTCAAGCTTATGCTGAAATATGCCATTAACAAATCATCTTTCTCGCCAACATTCCTCATTTCCTTGCAATATTCCTTCAGATGGACTACCAGACCTCCACAATCCTCATTCAAGTTGAACTTTGGTACTTTAAATCTTGTGAGCAGGCAGACGTCAGAGAGTGTACACAACTCTTGGTAGGACATGCTGCCTTGGTCTCCCGTCCCTTGCACGTTCTTTAAGGACCGTTCTATGTTCTTCAGCCTCCCAGAACTTGGAGGAAGAGTGATGGAGATACTAGGGTGATTGAAAGCTGCCAAAGTTTGGGTAAGGACAGCATCGAAGAAACCAGATGGTGGCGGTGGTGGTGCTTTCCCAACCATCCAAGTCTGATACATGTTTTTATGTGCTGTCTTAATATCCTTGCCTCATCATCCAAGCCAGTGTCCTGTTCAACCAACCGCTTTTGGGTACCGATATCAACTAACCCCATTTTGTTTTTATCTGCCATTGACTTTTGGTTTCTAGGTTGTGGAGATAAGTCACTACCTTGGGAACCACAAACCAAACACCTTTGTGAATTTTGAAAATGAACAAAATGGGGGCATTCTGTTAGCGTTAGGGCTTTTAACAGATAGGCAAATACACATTAAAGATGCAATCCACCTAAGCAGTTAACCATTTCTATTATGCATTTGCTTGGTTGCTTGCGTCATTCCGGCTTGTCATGATTGTGCCCCTTCTTTTAACGTCTCTCCAACTTTCCTTTATTTTATTTATTTTCTCATTTTTCCTTTTTTTCTTTTTTTTTATTTTTCTTATTTTAGTGGTGGTCGAATCTTATGTGGATTGCCTATGTATCATGTCCCCGCATGAATCAGACTGTGCGTAGTTCTGGCCGGCAAGTAGTAAACATTTTTCTTCCTGGGAATTTGAAATTTTATAGAAAGCAAATTTTTGATTACAACTGACTAAAAAATTCAACAAAACTCAAAACTGACAGACTTTGATAAAAACAAACCAACGTATTACAAGAAAACACATGTTTGAAAACCAACAAACAAAAACAATACAGACTCGAGTAGAATTAAGAATATATTAAGGCTCCCGGTGCCCTCAAGACGTCATTCGGTCTTGACGTGGGCCTAAACGCAAGATCCCCTTGCAACCTCTCCAAATCCCTCATCGTTTGGCGGACGAAAGTCATTACTGTAGCAAAAAAGGCGATACGAGGCATATCCTCGCATGCTCGGCACTTCATTGTAATATAAAGCGCGATGGTTCCAATTCTTTCTTTGATCTTGCCTTTTTCCTGAGGCAACCGTCCTATCTGCTGATTCCGGGCTTCTAATACTTGAGAGTCATGAAGGAGTTGATTTTGGAACTGATGCATTTCCTCCTCCATCCGAGCCATCAAGCCATAGCAGTGATCCCTTTCTGCTTTGAAATCTACAGCCTGTCTGATTATTTCATCCTCGAGAGTGACTATTTTTCCCCTTAGGATAGTGACGATCCCTTAGTAGTCCCTCTTTGTCTGTTGCATAAGTTGTGCCCGCTTTTCCATGACCTTTGTCGATCTTGCCTGGATTCTGGCCAGGCTAGCTTCAGATTTTTCCTGGTCCTCTTGACATTTGAGGGCTTTCTTTTTCAGTTCATTCATGATTTTGTCGTCAGCCCAGCTCCTTTTCTAGATTCCGGGCAGCTATCTTCATTTTTTGGATCTGATCTTTGAGGGCTTCATTCTCTTGAGCTAGTTTTTTCCTTTCTCCCTTATACGCAGATGCCTGGATACTGTTGTCGATCTTGAGGTCCTGGACCTACTTTTCCAACCTCCCTATTTTGGCCCCGTATTCGTTTTCTCTGGCTAACCAATCCCAATGTTCTTGTGATGACTCGACAAAATCTTGAAGGTGACGTTTTTTAGATGGCCTCCTGAACGTAATTTCCCTTCGGAACCAAGCATAGTACCTTGGTGAAACTTCTCCATTGGATCGATCCTGTACCATGGTGTTTGCCGCTAAGTATTGAAATTTGCTCCAAATCTGGCGGATTGATGTTTCAGGAAACTGGCCATCAGGACCAATCTCGACTACTTGGGTACTGAGATCTTCATCTTTCGGCACTATTTGGCTTCTCCCAAGTTGTCTCAAAACCCGGTACGGTGCATATGGTTGGATGTTTCTGAGTCCCATCAAGAGGAAGTGAGGCCCGATAGCTGGAATATATACAATCTCATCTACATGCAACCGTCCAAATGTCCATTCTATTTGGCTAGCGGTGACGGAAAGGAGGTGTGATATCCATCCGGTGACCCCTTCCGGCAAGCTGATCCCCTCAATCCTTGTATAGAATTCCTCTATGCAGGTTTTCTTTGTTGACCCATAACACATGAATTGTGGACGATGGCATAGGTTTCAATCATCCACATTTGCAGCAATAAGTTACACCCCTCAAAGAAATCTCTTCCGGCTTTGCAGGCCGTGAGAGCACGGAAGATTTCAGCTACTATCATGGGTGCAAGGGTGCTTTTGGACTGGGTAAGTAAGGTGTTGAAAACCCCGACTATTTTTATGTCAATATTTCCGTCTTTCCTAGGGAACACTAAAATTCCTAAGAAGACCACCATGAAAGGAAAACATCTATGCTCCTCCCATTTGTAGCGGTTTCCTTTGCTACAGATTCTGTTTGTCGGGTTGTTAAACCCCCCTATATGACCATATCCCTGGTATATGAATTGTGGATTGCAAAAACCAGCTACCAAGTCTATGTTATGGACCATCCTGCTTATATTCAGTAAGTCTAAGAAACTGTGCACGACGACCGCTCTCGGAGCAACTATGTATTGGTGCCTCAGAGGAAATTTAGGACCCCCAATATATCCAGTTATTTCTTCTAAGGTTGGGGTGAGCTCAAAATCTAAGAAACGGAATACGTTGTGGGTCGGGTCCCAGAATGTCACCAAAACCTTTACAATATCTCCCATAGGATTAATTTTTAATAAACCAGTGAGACCTCCCAAATGCATATTAACCTTATCTTTCCCTGATTCGCCCAGATCATTTCACTGCATATGAAACTCCAGAGGGATCTAGTTCATGACTGTTATTGGCAATTCTCGTTTCGTGCTCATTCTGCACATTTATTAGGGTGGCTTCAGTTAAAGACAATCAAGACTTATTTTGACTCAAAAATTTTATCACTATTTAAAAAATTTATAAGAATGTCCGGCTATGCCAATACGGCCTTTTAGCACTTCAATGAAGTAGATTTAAAGGCAAGGCTGTGTTTGCTGATCGGCCAAAAATTTTGAGAAATGACCATAGGCGGTTGTTCTTGCCAAAACGACCTTCTGGCGCCCCTTCGGGGATGTTTGGCTATTTTAGACAAGAATGAAGTCATCTTTACTTGTGGCAAGACTAATGACCTTTATGTACCCCTAATTATATTTTTCAGTTTCAAAAAAAAAAATAGTTGAGCCCGATGGGGGTTGCTTACTATCCCACATCCGGTGAGAATCAAACTTACGTAGTTTCGCCAGACTTGACGGAAATAAAATCAACTATTTTTCAAATGGAAGCCAAATATTCTGGCGGAGCTTTGCTATCCTCTTCAAATCCTGATTTTTCCCTAAAAGAATAATTATTCAATTTTTTATTATTTTTTTCAGATTATTTTTCTTTTCTCTTTTTTCCCCCCATTTTTCTTTAATTCTCCTCTCATTATTTTAAAAGCCGGTCAACACGCAACTCCGAAGCAAATGAATGCACAAGTAACAAGTAAGATGCAACAGGACGGTCTTTCATTTCGAGTACACCTGTCCTAGACAAACCTAACCCTTGTGTTGAGTCTCCAAGGTCAAATGCATATGATGCAAATAAAGCGAACCTACTAGGGATATCTAGCACGAGGTTTGTTCTTCTAGGTTAAAATCTTATTGGATAAAGTATCTAGACTGGCTTACTCGAGTGGACAACTCGAGCCGAGGAGAGTCAGTGTACCGGTAGCATTGCTTTTCGGCTTAACTGTTGGTGCTCCCCGCCTAAAACATGTGTGACTAAAATCCTTCACCGGGTGCCAATCACCTCGGCTGTCTCATAGAAAGCGGGCTATGTCAAGCAAATGCCTGTTTTAGTTTCAAGAAGACTTAGAATGGGTGCCTGAGAAGATAGTTTATATGCACAGTTCAAATAATATCAAAGCGGTAAAAGCATCATTTTGTATATTAAGCCCAACATGTTAAAATATCAGATAATAAACAAAGCCAAATACAACAATTATTCCAAGCCCGAATTCTTGAACCCTGAGGTCAGCCGTCCCAACCAGAGTCGCCAGAGCTGTCACACCTCCTTTTTCACTACACCCCGGGAAGGGTATAATAAAGGGAGTTTTTTCAATTAAAGGACAATCAAAATAGGATTATTTATTAGATTCAGAGTCGCCACTTGGAATAATTTTTGGTGTCCCAAGTCACCGGTTAAATCCCGAATCGAGGAAAATAATGACTCTGTATTACAGTCCACGAACCAGAAATTCGGATAAGGAATTTTGTTAACCCGGGAGAAGGTGTTAGGCATTTTCAGGTTCCGTGGTTCTAGCACGGTCGCTCAACTGTCATTTTTGGCTTAATTATATGATTTTAATACAGTTTGAACTTATGTACAATTTTAAATTATTTACCGCTTTTAATTAATTTTTAAAGAATGTTGAATATCGTTTAAAACATGTCTTTGGACCGCGTCACATGAAATGCACCCACAATCCGAAACACCTCTTATTCAACGTTTTGGGATTTGAATTTGGGTCACATGAAATGCACACCCGAGTTTAGGAAGGTAAAATTATTAAAGACGCGCCTAAAGCAACTAATGCGTTGTTAACTTTGCGGGAGGCAATGAAAATTCGCTAAACGGCACGTCCCGAATTCTAAGTATTTTAAAGAAATAATTAAAGAGGACCACGCAGTTTGTGAATTTTGTTTGGCGCAGCACACCTCAATTTATTTTTAAAAGGACATCCTAAAGATGAACTAATATTATCTATTAAGAATTGTCTTTAAAAACTTAATTAATTAGAACTATGAATTAGCTATTATTAAAAGGCATTCAAGAAAGTTCGGGCCTCAAGATTAAGTCCAGACTCAAACAAAGGGACCCCAATTATTGAAAACCCCTTAATTCAAGTCTGTCATTTAACTTGAAAGGCCTATGGCCTACAATATTTTAATTGTTACTGGATCCATATTAATTCAATCCTGGGCCCAAAATGGATCCAGTCCTCATGAGAGGCATGCCAGATAAGGGCCTTCATAGCCACAGAAGATAGCCCTGTTCAGCAAGATTTAACTTGGGCTCGAAATAGGCCGAAATCAAACAGAACATGACCAGTCGCAAGTGAGAGATATCAGGGAATCTAATTGATGCCTTAACAACTTTTTTTTTTCCTGCAAATCTTTTAACTCAAATCAAGTGAACACAAAGAGAAGACTAAAAAATGTGGAAACTCAGAACTAGTACATGGACCATGAATTGACTAATCATCAATTTAAACATCTAACAGCCTGGAACATATACTTATACCAACAAACATACTAATCCTATAATCATTTTTCATGCTTTTGCAATATTCCAAATTCGAACTTGAACTGATATTAAAAAAAAACATGACCACAGAACCCTGAAGAAACTCAACAAGAATCAACACAATCATAGATCCAACTACTGATGATTTTCGTAATTCAATTACTATGGCCTAACCAACCTGCTACCTGAGTATCAAGCTCACACATTCTAGTTAGTAAAAGAATCTAACTACTCCCAATTTGCTTTCACATTCAGATAACATGGATTCAAATTTAACTTGTAACACTAAAGTTGAACAACCAACGAAATCCAAATATATCATAGTTTCCACAGTCCAGCTTATTAATACATGTAAGAAATGCTCTACAGGAATCTCTTACACATAGTTTAGGTAAAAGAAACCTAATCAATAGTTATAACTCCAGACCTAAGTACTAAAGGCAAAATGGAAGTAAAATAATAGAGACATCAACATAAATTCAGCCTTCATTCAGCACATTTCAAATTGTTACAGGTTCAACAATTGGTCCTCAACTATGAGCTAGGGAAAGTACCTGGAAAAAGAAGTAGATTAAGGAAGAGGCAAGAAGCAGCAGATCCAACAGCAATATGCAGCAATGTTTCATCAAAAAAATCGACCCAGAGGTGATCAGGAGAAATCCATTTAAACCAAATTCGCAACCAAACAATATTGAAAGAAACCAGCTACCAAAAGTCCAACCCAGACTGAACCAAAATACTCCAATACCCTATTGATTCAACTCATTTCAAGCTTCTGATGTTCAGAACTTATTTAAGAATAGAGACTCTTAGGAATTTCAGGAAAATTTCAATAAAATAGTGAAAACTCTTTTTCAATTTTCAGCCACCTATGCTCCTCCTCTTTTAGCTCCCTCTAATCTCTGTACTTATACCCAAACTCAACCCCTTTCTAGCCCTTAAGAGCAGTTAACCAATTAAGAAAATAAATCCCCCATCACTCTCTGATTTTCCCACTTCTAAAGACACTAAAATATGGTGTCAGTTCCCTATTACTCCCATTTTCCATTATTTTAGTTCAACTGGTATGGGCAGCCTGTATTTTAATCCTTGCGTGCCTGACAACCAGTGTTGGCATACCACTTATCTTAAGCCATTTAATAAGTTTTTATTATCGAATTAAAACCTTTAAATCCTGTGTAACTAAATTTGAACAAAATCCTGTTAATTATCAATAAACCTTCTCATTAATCACTAAACTCCCTGCTATTTAATCCAACAGAACAGCCTGGGTCAAATTTGACCCAAGGCAAATTACATTCAGCTTCCAGCCAATTGGACTAGCCCATGTTTGAACCTCAAAAATGGGTCATGGATCAATGACCCGCCTAGTTGACCCATTTAAACCTACTAAACCCAAACACATTCGAAGCCAAAATCAACCAGTTAAAATGACAACTAAAATAATAGCAATTTCGAGTAGTTTCAACAAAAATCTAACTGAATATCAAATTCAGACTAACGAACAACCTATTTATCAATTTGAAAGGGAAAGGTTTTTAACATACAATTAAAAAAGAACAAGAATGATCAATTGGACCAAATAAAAAGTCCGAAGGAGAAGGGAGAAACAAAAATCAAAGATAATGAACAAAATTAACAACAAGGAAAAGAGAAAGCAAATACCTCAGAGATTTAGACCGTACTCGAATCAATTTTTGAAAGGTCTTTCAATTTTTCGACCGGACTAGAACTTAAACTTGGGTTTTCAAGGTGAAAACCCAAAACTAAGGTCCAATACAGTCAAAGAATCCCTTACAGGCCTTTTGTATTTTAGGGCTCGTGAACTTAGGGTTCAGATTCGATATTCGAGCATTTTTAGGGGGGTCCGGGGGAAGCTGGTAAGGGATTTTGGGTGAGGGTGGTCCAGTGATGGTATGGTATCAATTTGGGGGTATTTGGGGAGGTTTAAGGTTCGACCGACCTTTTTTGATTTAAGATTCAAGGGGCTTGGGCAATATTCGAAGGAAACAGACAAGGGTTTTGGGATGAGGAGGTTAGGGGGAAGTTGGGGTGTGAATTTGGCGGTCATCAGAGCCAGCGCCGCAGGGTTTACGGCAATGGAAAGGGGTAGCGGCTAGGGTTTGGGGGTCGTCTCTGAGAGACGAGATGCTGAGGGTGGGGTGTTTGAGAGGGGGGTAGGGTCTGTTTGGTTACTTAAATAATTAGGAGGCGGGCTAATTTGGTCCGTTGGATCAAATGATTTCGATAGTTCAGATCTGTTTGGACCTTCAAAACGAGGTCGTTTGGTTTATAGGGTGTTGGACCGGTTCAAGGGCGGATCAGGTTGGGTATTGGGTGAGGGATTGTGACCGTTAGATCGAAGACAATCAACGACTTAGATTGAGACGCTTGAAACGGCGTCGTTTGGCTGGGGCTGGAGACGGATTGGATAGGGGTGGGTTTGGGCCGGTTTTAAACGGGGTTTTGGACTGATTTGTTTGGTCCTCTTGAATTTTGGCCCAATTTCGATTTTCTTTTCTCTTCTTTTCTTTTTCTTTTATTTTCTTCCTAAATTATTTTCCAAAATTAAACCTAAACCCTAAATTGAATTATAAAACCCAATTGACTTAAAAATAATAATTAGCTCTAAATAATAATTAAATACCAAATCACACAATTAAACACTAAAAATGCAAAATGTATTATTTTTTATGTTTTTCTTCATTTTATAAAATAGGTAATTTACTACTTAACTTAAAAAGTATAAAATTAAAACCTGAATGCAAATGCAACCTATTTTTGTATTTTTCCATTAATTTAGACAGAACAAACATGCATAGACAAATGCAACCAATAACGAAAAATACAACGAAAATTTACAAAATTGCACACAAAGGAAAAATTATTTTATTTTGAATTCTATGGGAATAAATCGTATAGGCAAAAATCACGTGCTCACATCATCTTTTTGATTTGCTGGATATCTGTAGGGTCTCACATTTACTGGTGGTGTCCTTTCCTTAAGGATAATCTTATGATCATGATCTTTGTGAGGAGGTAAGTTGTTTAGGGGTTGCAAACAACCCTGAATAATGATCCAACAATATCTGTAGTTTCTCATGTACCTCCGCTTGTTGAGAATTAAATCATGTTGCTCCTCTACCAACTGGTTGTACATAAGCTACTAGCATCATACCCTGGTTGCCCGATTTATTTAATAGCTTCTCCATTTGTTGATCTCCAATCACTTTAGATGTGTGTGATTGACTACCTCTCAATGAGATCTTTTTGCCCATATTTGGAACTCCATATTCAATTGTTTAAAATTCCATTTGATATCCCCTATTGTGATGAGCCACTGAATGCCCAATACCACATCAACACCCCATAGTGGCATGACCAACATGCCAGCCTTGAATAACATCCCTTACATCCTCCATGCTACCCCTTTACTCATGAAAGATCTATGCACCTTACAACCATTGGCTACTAATATTGAGAAAATGGGAATAGTGTCCAGTTTGCACCCTAGTTTCTTTGCAATTTCTATGTCCATAAAATTATGTGTTGAACTAGAATATTAACACATAGACCATTTTTCCTCTTATACCCCCTCCCCCTTTAACTCTCATAGCCCTGTAGTATACAGTTCCATCAAGAGCATGAACTGACATCTGTGGACTCATAGTTGAATCCTCGCAGGCTTCCTCTTCTGCCACATACTCCTCCACTTGCCCTTCTTCACCACCTTCATCTACCTCTATGATAAACAGTTGTTTTTATCTCTTGCATACATGGCCAGGTGCGTATTTTTCATCACACCAAAAGCATAGTCCCTTTGCCCTTTTTTTCATCAATTTCTGCACTTGTAAGCCTTCTTGGTGACTCCACTGCAAGTCGTCCATAAGCATTAGGGGGTTTGCTTAATTCTATTCCCTTCCCACTATTAGATTTTATTGGCCTTGAGAATAGCTTCTCGAACCTGAGTTCCAAGAAGTGTTAGGATTTGGGAGTATAAGCTTAGAAGGTCTCATGGACATTTTGTTTTAGACCTTCTACAATTGTAATGAATGTTTAGCTAGTTTAGCCAAACTTTACGCCTTCATCATTGTCCTTACGACTAGCATTCTCACCTGAACTTCTATCTATGGTTTCAATCTCTTCAAGAAACAGCTGATAGAGTACTCTTCAAACAAGTCTACTTGGTTAAGCAATCGATTAAATTAATATAGAAATTCTTGAACCCCACTAGTTTGCTTCAACCCAAGCAATTTAGATATGGGATCCTCATGCAGAGTATGCCCAAATCTCAAGTACAAAGCCTTCACATAATCACTTCAAATTAGGTAATCCTCTTCCAACTGTACTTTTCATCATATATTGATGCCACTGGAGCTGGTGTGACTGGTGCCACAGAAGCTGCCGGAGCTGGAACATTAGTCACTGTTGCTGCCACCAGTTGTCGAATTTCATTGACCACATCGTCATGGCGTTCACCCAAGACCGGACCTGCTCTCTAATTTCATCCACCTCCCATTGTAAGTCACCATTTCTGGTTGTTTCCGGCATGGTTTACGGCCAAGGTTCGACTGCTCTGATACCAGTGTTGCGTACTTAACGATGGAGATCTAAAATTAGAAGCGAGTCTAAGAGATTAAGGAAAAGAATAACCACTGAACAATGCACTTCAATATACTGCAAAACAATTAAGACTTAGAAGAAAGAAAAGTTTTATTAATTTCAAAATATCTAGCCTTTACAATGCATCTTGTATTTATAGCTATTGATGCATCTACTGAACTCATTAACAGACTCCTTCTCTAGCCACTTATGACAACTAACCGTATAACTAACTTCTGAGTGAAATGTCTAATATATCCCTTCTACCTAATTGGCATACAACAACAAATGTAAAGTGGTGAACTCACATTTGTAAAAAAATTCAGAATTTTAAACACATTAAGTTAATATTTTGAATATGTGTTTGGTCATAACTTCATAGCTACATATTTATATATACAACTCGGGCTACAACCACAAGCGGAGCCAGAATTTTAATTTTGTGAGTTTTAGATTTTAAAACTACAGCTTCAAGCACTAATAAGTATGTTCTAAATTTAATATTTATGCATATCTAATAATTCTTTTAAACATAAATACACTATTTGAAAAAAAACTATTGAATTCAATCGAACCCGTATCCATCTTCTAGCCCCGCCCTACATACTTAATCCAGCTAGACCAAAAAATTGTAAGCACTGTGAATGGACTTGACATCCCCAGGCACACAATTTTATTTTGGTCATGTCTTTTTTCCCCTTCTTTTTAGTTGTTTTAAATAGGTGGGTGCGGGGGAGGAGAGGGGGTGGGGGTAAAAATAAAGAAAACCCTCAAAATTCAATATACTCTGTTGCTTTTTCACTATTAAAGCATGAGTGAATCCAGGTGAGAGATTCTCTTAACAATGACTATAAATCATGTCATAAAGTAGAATACCATCTCTACTACTCTGAGTAGAAATAGACAGCCCAAGACCCTTTGTTATCTTCTCCTACAGTACACAGTTTACACACACACACACACCCCATTTTCTCACTAACACAAACTTCATATTTCTACATAATGCAGCTAACTCACTGACCCCAAACCACTAAAAACCACCAAACTAGAGTTATATAATATAGAAAAAATGTTACAAAGAAGCTGCATTGTGATTTTCTTGATTTTCACCTCATTTTTTCACTTTGGTTTGGGTATGTTTATGAACCTTACTCTTCCTGGTCAGCATCCTGATCCTGAAGCTGTTGCTCTTGAAGTTAATAGGTATCATATTTATCATTTTCTTAAGCTTCAACTCCTTGTTTATGTCTCTCTCTTTTGCTCTACTTATTTCTCTGTTCTTTACTTGTTCTGTTTTCCACATACATTCCACAATGTAGGATTTCCTCTTTCTTGAACTTTTGTTAATAGTACCACATTTAACATTTTATTCTTTTTCATTTTTTTCAAGAATATGGTTTTAAATTATTGCCCCCTCTTACATTCAAAATGAAGTCAGCCCAGTACATGGAGTATTCCGGTTTCACGTGGGGATCGGATAAGGGCCGCGCCCTAAGTGAGTGTAACGTAGGCAGCCTACCTTGAAGCGAGTATCAGTGGCTGATTTTATGACTCGAACTCATAGCCTATAGATCATATCGAAACAATTTTACTGTTGCTCAACGGCTCCTCCTTAAAATAACGAGCTATTTTACCATTGCTCCAAGACTTTCTTTAAAATAATGAGTTAATTTTTTCTTTGATTAAATGGGATTTTCTTGTTTCTTATGGCTTTATGAGCTTTAATAACTTTTAATACTTAGGTAGATATGTGTATTAATTGGTTTCTTATTTTCTCTTTTCTGCTTTTTTCTTGTCTGAGTATCTAGTTGTAGGCCCTCTGATAGCTTTAATTTGTGGATTTCCTTTCAACAATAGAATCCATTTACCTCTCTTTTTGTTATGTGACTGTTGTGTGACCTATAAGAACTTTTACCATGTTGGTACAATCATAGTGTGGGAAACAATTTCTGCATTTTTACAGTATTGTCTACAGAGCTTTAATGTTGTCCAACCCTATATTCTTTACTCAATTTTTTTTATTAGAATTTAAAATATTTTTATATTATTAATGTATTTTAAAATATTATGGCACGTCAATATTCTATTAGTCTTCTTAGAAAAAATGATATCTTTCTATATTTAGAAATAATTTATTTTTAAATTTTTTATTTTATCCTTAATGAGACGGGTTGTAGCTACATAAATCTCTATGTCTTGTTTTAAGCCATAATTTCAAAATTCATCTTTTCTTAATATGACTAGTCGAGCAAACTTACATAAATTAAGAAGAAGAGTAACATGTTGTAGCATTAATACTATTTGTGGCTAGAAATTAAACTTTTTCATTAATATATATTGCAGGAAAGTGAATGTATCACTCTCACTACTCCAATCAAGAAGAAAAATGTTGTCCTACACCTCGAGTGATCAATCTTGCCAAACAGGGAACCCTATCGATGATTGTTGGAGATGTGACCATAATTGGCAACTAAATCGACAAAGACTAGCCGATTGTGCCATAGGTTTTGGCCAATACGCCCTAGGTGGGAAAGGTGGTCGTTACTATGTTGTCACCTCGTCCTCGGACCCTGACCCGGTTAACCCGCCACCTGGCACTCTCCGATACGGCGTCATTCAAGAAGAACCATTATGGATAGTCTTTGCAGCCAACATGGAAATCAAACTCTCAGAAGAACTCATATTCAACTCCTATAAAACCCTAGATGGTCGCGGTGTTAACGTTCATATTACAGGTGGAGGGTGCGTAACGTTACAATATATCTCAAATGTTATTATTCATAATATTCATATACATCATTGTTATGAATCTGGTGAAACTAATATAAGATCAAGTCCTACACATTTTGGTTGGAGAACAAAATCAGATGGAGATGGAATTTCTATATTTGGATCAAGAGATATTTGGATAGACCATTGTTCATTATCAAATTGTAAAGATGGTTTAATTGATGTAGTAATGGGGTCTACTGGTATTACAATATCAAATAATCATTTTTCACATCATAATGAGGTAATGTTATTAGGTCATAGTGATGATTATTTGCCAGATTCAGGAATGCAAGTGACAATTTCTTTTAATCATTTTGGGAAGAAATTAATTCAAAGAATGCCAAGGTGTAGAAGAGGTTATATTCATGTTGTGAATAATGATTTCACAAGATGGGAAATGTATGCAATTGGAGGAAGTGGTAATCCTACTATCAACAGTCAAGGAAATCGATATATTGCACCTTTCAACCCTTTTGCTAAAGAGGTAAGTACTCTTTTTTCTATTCTTTTCCCTTTAAATTTGAAAAACTATGTAGTGTAATTTTTTTTTGTCTTCAAAATTTTACCATAATTATAAAAAATATTATATGAAATACCAAAAAGAAAACTTTATGCTTGTCTTGTTTTTCTTATAGCCTATTTTGCCAAACTTCATTTCAACCAAAAATGCTTCTTTTTTTTTTTTTTGAACAAAAATATTTAAAGGTACTTGTCCAAGTTTTAGAAAGAAAAAAAGTGTTTTTGAATAGAAGTAAAAATATTTTTTAAGAAGTAGAAAAAATTAGTTTATTTTCAAAGTACTTTTTCAAAAAGCATTTTTGAGTAAAATATATTTAAAAGTACTTTTTAAAAGTTTGGTCAAACATTAATTATCATTCAAAAGTATTTTTCAAATTATTAATAAAATACAAATTGCTTCTCACGAGAATTACTTTTTTTTAAAAGCATTTTTCAAAATAAACTGATTTTAGAAGCTTGTCCAAACATGTTATATTGCTATTAGTAAGATTATATCGGTGGTCCCGAAGGGACGGCCCAGAGGGTTTGGAGGGAGTTTTCCACACGGGAGACGCGGGTTCGATCCCCCCTCAATGCCTTCTCTGGGTCTGAGCCAAGCCCCGTGCGGTTTACATTCCCTGTGTGGTTTGCAGGCTATTACACAGTGGGGGGTTTATCCAGTGCGCACAGAGCCTCTCACCCGAAGGGCAAAGGCTGTGCCGGCTGCGGGTTTTCCTGGAGTTCCAAAAAAAAGATTATATCGGTGTCTTACATCTAGGGTCTGATACAATGTACAATTTGCGTGTTCATTTGAAGCTATTGGTTTTGGCCCGAAAAGTTCACTAAATAAGTTCAAAAATATAAATTTTGAACCCAACAAATTAAATGTGAAACGACAAAATTACTTGATTCCATAAATTTCAAATTTGTATCCCACATTGTGTATGGATGACTCTATATTCAGGTCTCGAACCCAAGACTCTTGGGGAATAAATACTTATTCCTTTATTACAATCCTTGTTCTTATTATCTTGATGTCATATAGGATAAAGAAAAGTGATTGTTCAAACTAGTAAGATAATTAATTATTTATATGTCATTTGTTTATAGTATTTACTAATTTGGTGGTCAAGTTGCATTGGATGCTCAATCGAGATGCTTTTTTTGTGTGGGGGGGACATAGGTAACAAAAAGAGTGGATACAGGAGAAGAAAAATGGAGGAATTGGAATTGGAGAAGTGAAGGGGATATAATGGCAAATGGAGCATACTTTGTGGCCTCAGGTGAAGGAGTTGAAGTTAAATATGAAAAAGCTTATAGTGTGGAGCCCAAGTCTGCTGATTTTCTTGACCAAATTACAATGAATGCTGGTGTTCTTATTCACAGGTCCTTTTACTTTCCTTCTTTTTCACTTTCCCCCCTATACTTTTTCTTTTTCTCTCTCTTTATTTTTTCTCCCTTTTGTCTTTTATGTTGGTAGAGTAATCAACACTTTAATTAGCCCCTCTTAGACTTTGTCTTTGGTAATTATTAATACTAATAATAATTTGGGATATTTCCTTTCTGAGTGACACAATAATTAGTGTTCCCTTTCTCGTAATTTATGTGACACTTTTTGCTTTTCAAGAATCAAACTTAATTTTGACCTGTGTATTTAAGCATAAATATTTTAAGTTATTTGAAATAAAATTTATATATTTAAAAATTAGTATTGTAAATTATAATAATTAATAATTTAAAATATTTAAAAGGCATATAAAAAATTATGGTCAAAGAATTATTTGTTTGACTCTTAAAATCCACTTAATTCTCACATAAATTGAGACAGAAGGAGTATGTCTTAAGAAAATGTGTCTGAAGTTGATTTTTTCAATAAATAGCTTTGCTCTTTCGCTTAATAGTTTAATATTGTACCTTTTTAAAGGATTAACTTAAATAACCACATACTTAAGTTTTTAAACTTAAAATAGCCGGTGGATATATATTATACGTATAATTCATATATAATATGTGTATAATTATTATATATTGGCTAGAAAAAGTAACAGTAAATTTGATCGCTATTAGTGTAAACATCCCTATTTTTTCCTAATTTAATAGATAGATTACTAATGGGACAAGAAGGGTTACTCTGATGGTAAGCAACCCCCATTTCCAACCGAGAGGTTATGAGTTCGAGTCTCCCCAAGAGAAAGGTGGGAAGTTCTCTTGGAGAGAAGGATGCCGGGGGTCTATTTGGAAACAGCCTCTCTACCCTACGGTAGGGGTAAGATCTGCGTACACACTACCCTCCCCAGACCCCACTAAGTGGGATTATACTTGGTTGTTGTAGATTACTAATGGAATCTCTTTAGTTACATGACCAAACTTAGCTAAATAACCTGAAATTGATAACATGGGCATGATTCTTGTCTTTGAATTGACTCTTATCTTATAACAATGAGCAGGGGAAGCAACAGTGGTAAATGGACTGCTGCCACCAATGACACCGACGGCGCGGTGGACGGTGGCGGAGAAGATTTGGTGGCGATTTCCGGCGACGCAGAAGACTATGATGGTGATGAAGAGTCTGGGAGTTCTACATTTCACTCTAACTCTTTGCTATTTACTTGTCTAATGGTATTGTTAGACTTCTTGTTTATTCATGTCAAAGTAACAACCATGCTTTTGTAGTCTGAAAATTTTAAGTCAGGAAAAAAAAAAAAAGGAAAACCAAATGGTCCTTTTTTTTACGACTATTAAGAAATTGGTGTTAAGTGTTTTGAAGTACTTTTTTGTGGTGGCTGAATTGTCGCCCTGAACCCTTTTTAATCAAGGAAATTTATTAGGGTATTATTACTATTAGAAAATTATTTATATTTACTAATCGAAAAAGTATATAAAAGTTGTATATATATATATATATATAATCTACAAAAAAATTTAATTTTCTACTATTATTTTGAGAGTGGCTATAAAGTTTTTTCAATTTATTGTCTTTGTTACTTCGGCCTGTATGCTTGAACTTTACGCGAAAAGTGAGTACGCTTGCAATTTTTTTTACAAAGCGAATATAAGTTAAAATGTGACAAAAAAACAGGTATAAATGCAAATCCCCCTCTCGAATGTATTAGGCAAGTCTCCACGTCGCATAGGATAAAGGCATTTTGGGCAAACAAAAGATCTTTATATAAATAGCCGGTTGGATTGACTTCTTAATTTTTTTTCTGACTATATGTAAATTATACACAATTATATATACGCTATAATGGATTATATATGTACTATATATTTATTATTTATTTTTAGTTGAAGCGATTTGCGGAGCAACAATTTGAGTTATAAGAAAGATAAAAAATAACCCTTTTATGAATAGTTTTGATATATGTGTGAATTTTGAACTACAGGTGGATAGTTCGTCTAACTTGTGACAGGTGGAATTCATTCTTTAATTTTAGGCTTAAACTGGTTTAACTCGAACTAATTCATGCAAAAGACTGGTTCAACTTAGGTTTAAGAAAATGATAGATTTTTTTTTTGAAAAGAAAAAAAGGAAAGAAAGGCAATCTCTTCAAATTTAGTCCAAAGATACCCTTAACATATTATAATACTATCCGCTTTAGTTAAACATGCAAAAATTTTACAAAAAATCTCACAGCATATTATGATAACCAACTAATTCAAAATGTTGTTGATAGCCAACAATTACAAAATAAGAGAAGACATAGACTTTGTGAATATTTTTTGTTGTTTCAATTTCAAGAAAAATACTTAAAAAGTGACAAAACTTTTTTGACATGCTTTAATTAAGTTTAATAAATGGACCATTCCATCACTGAGTAGCAGTTAGACAAACATTTGAAGCCGAATTATCTTCAACATAATTTACTTTTTGAAATCAATCACTCCCTCTAACTTTCATTAAATAAATAACAAAAATCCTTCAAAAAACTTCTGAAATACTCAAATTAACCCTTTTTAGAATCCATTATCAGCAACTACTAAACCTTTCCAATACAAAAGTGCAAATTTATTTGAAAAATGGATGTTATTCAAGGTTTAAAAAAATGAGAGAGAGAGCAGCTTGATGTTCAAAGCCCGTATTCATGTAGGGTTCATGGAAAAGCCGTATCCTAAGAGTGTTATGTACACAACCGATACCCTAATGAGCATTAATAGTTGTTTTCCTGCTCGAATCCGTGGACTATACCATTGCTGCAAAGCTTTCCTTCTAAGGTTTAAAAAAATATAAGAAAGATATTTTTTGAAAAATATATATATAATTGTTCATTGGCTGGATTGAGCAAAATAGTAAACGTTGTTTGAGATGAATTTTAAATGGTATATTTAAGCTTAACTCTCCACAACCTTGTCATGTCACAAGATATAGATATCCATCTCTATTTTCATTTTAATTAATAATCATTTGAGCAGCTAGTTTTTGATTCAGTTTTGTTTTACCATGAAAGCTCGACCATCTTTATATATGCTCAAATATGTGATATATTATTTAAAAAGTGCTTTGTATGAGACAAAATGAACTTAAAATGGATAAAGTTCTTCTCTCTAGTTCGTCATATTCCACTAACATCTAATTCGTCTATGACCAAAGACTTCGTCCAATTGTTTGTCTAGCAGTGCACAAAATATTCTGTATTTACAGAAGATTCGGGAAAAGAGTGCACTATAAGGGTTGTGATGTTGACGGTCTATCTTACTGCAAGTATCGGCGGCTACTTCTACAGTTCGAACCTCTGACCTATAGATCACTCGAAGACAATTTTAACGTTGCTCCAAGTTCCCCTCCATTTTATGTAGCCTACATAAATGTTCGAAAATCTACTTGCATTGAAAGAGGAAGTAAATACCGCGCTTACCGACACAATAAATTTTTTTTAATATTGTATGAGTTTTTTAATAACGATTTTATTAAGAGAATTTGTTTAAATAATGTATGAACATCAAAAGAATAAATTTTATTCTCGGTAAATTAGAAAAAAAAAACCCATATTAATAACTTTAAGACACTAAAGATTCATCATGGTTATTTTCAGGGACGTCGGCATTTTATCTCAAATATTAATTGATACTGCTCATAAAATTTTTTACGTAAGCCACTGGTCATTATCATGTTTAAATTCCTAATAAAGATTCAAAGTTTCAAAGTAAAGAAAATGAGAATTATCTACACTTCCTTGCTAAAGACCAAAATAATAATAAAATTAAGTAACAAGGAAACAATACAAAACTCTGAGGGGTAGCTCAACTGGTAAAGGTCGGAGGACAAAGAGAGTGGCCGAGTGGTCAAAAGCGGCAGACTGTAAATCTGTTGAAGTTTTTCTACGTAGGTTCGAATCCTGCCTCTCCCACTTGTTTGTTGTAGACTTCAGAGAAGAGAAAAGAGGCATTCGTCAGCGTAGGAAGGCCAACCGAGCGAAGCTCTTTCTTTTTTTTGGCCGTGCCGTGAAGTGAAATTGTATCGTATGTTAGTTAGAGAGGTTGGCGAACTACTACGATCTATAGATTTCCCATCTATATCCAANTCTTTTTTTTGGCCGTGCCGTGTCCTTCAGGTCGCCAGTTCGAGCCCCCGCAAGGCTATTGGAGGCATTACAAATCAGCCTCCAAAATATATACCAACCTTGGAAGTACTCAATAATAATCAAGCTAATGGGAAAATGAGCCCTCCATCAATACTTTAAAAAGAAAACTTTATCAATTGTGGAAACCGTCTGAAAACTTTAATCTTATGGATCTTGGAGTTGATTACTCCGTAGTTAAATTCATCAAGGAGGAAAATATGATCAAAGTTTTAAGTAACGGTATTTGGTTTATTAATGCTTTTCATCTTTTGATTCAAAAGTGGGAGCCTCACTTCATAGCCAGTGAAGCCAAATAACTCAAATCAGCAGTCTGGATTCATCTTCCTCAACTTCCCACTAAATTTTATGACTCTACCATACTACAAAAGATTGGCAAAAAAATAGGTATACTTAAAATTGATGCATGTACCTCCTCTGCCCTAAGAGGTCGATATGCTAGACTATAGTGAAAGTCTCTATGGAATTGCCAGTCAAGCCATTTGTATACATTGGAAATTATAAGCAACAAATCCACTATGAGGGGAAAAATTTCCTATGCAAAAATTATGGCAGGCTAGGTCACAACCAATCACAATGCTTGGTCACTCTACAATATTCAAATTCCCAAGAGCAACAGGAAAACTAAGACACTACTACTCAACAAAGGGTCCAAAGTGATTGGGTGACTGTCACATTCAACAAGCAAAAATATGTAGGCTCGAAGGCAATCCCAACAGCTAGGGTATTCAATCTAGATATAAGATCAAAATTCACTGATACGGACACAGGTATGTTTTTTAATTCCCAAAAGTTTAATTCTTAGAAGTTTAAATATATGGAAAAAAATCCCCTTGCTTCATCCTCTATTGACACAAAGGTCAGTCAATCTTCTTATAGAACATCACTGTTAATTTATCTTTCTCAAATGTTGGTATAAAACCCACTAATCTTTATGAAAAACTAGAAAGTGAGCCCATGGTTTTCGAAACTAGCTTAACAATAAATCCGGCCAAAATCTCTAACACCCAATGCATGCAAAGTAACTGCAAGAAACAAAAAAATTGAGTACCCGGATACCCCTATTTTAGAGAAATTAACTAATTCTAGTATAGATATTACCCCCTACCAAGCCCTACTTTCCAATACGTCTAAATTACATATGGACTTGCATGCAAAGGATGATTTCCAAATGGTAGAATCTTAAAAGCACCTGGAAACATCTAAATCCACCAAAAATCTTATTTATTCCCACACGCCAAATCATATATCCCCCAGGCAGACTGAAAATTCTATAAAGATCATTAAGCCTACTCAGCCTAATACTACCACTAATATATTAAATCAACCACAAGAGAGGATGCCAAGGCTTCCACTACCAATAAGGAGAAGATTTCGCATTGTCCCAAATATGGCTCCAATAAACCTGGAGCCCAACCAAGTCAATGTGCCAAGACCAAACATGAATCCACCACAACCGAGTAAAAGAAGATGAAGAACCCCTTTAACAAGCTACTCAGCTGAGTGTGAAATTTTCAAGCCTAAACGAGGTAAAAATAATATTCTTCCCAGAACTATGGAGCAGTAAATACATATTCAATTCCCGGGCACCATGTACAAATGCTCAATACATATTCATCCACCGCAAGATCCAATAGTAGGAAAGCGAGAAATAATCCTAGTACCATCAAGAAGTAGGAGCCACAACACAGTGAAGAGGGAGTCCAGTGTCAACCATCAACAAGCACCTCTAATGAATATAGCCACTACTATAATCTTTTTGAATGTTAGAAGTTCTAACAATGACGATTTTCATCGTAACGTTAGGGATTTAATTGATACTCATAGGCCTTTCATGGTGGCCCTCCTTGAGACTAGGATGGTGGTGCATGCATCTCTCCTAAATGAGTTCAATTTTTCTGAACTCATAGAAGTTCCTCCGGAAGGTCAAGCTGGAGGCATGGCCATTCTCTACAATTACAATGTCGTGACTGTTGAACAATTCACAAAAAATGGTCAGGAAATTAATTCCCTTATACAGGTACGACCTTTCAATTTTAAATGATTATTTACTGCAATTTATGCTAGCACTAAATCCCACTATTGAGATATTATGTGGGATAATCTTAAAGCAATCTCAAACACCTACAAAGGTCTTTGGTTGTTAGGAGATACCTTAATGATATTACTAGTAGTAACGAAAAAGTTGAAGGTAGGCCCATGGATATGTCTAGAGCTTCAAAACTTTGGAAAAATATTGACTATTGTAAACTAATTGATCCAGGCTTCAAAGGAAGCAAATTCATGTGGTCAAACCATAGGAAAATGTGACGACCCGACCCGTTGTCTCAAGAGTTATCGCCCTGTTTCTCCTATTTTATTCTTCTTCATGTTTCACTATCAGAATTTGGTGTGTTAGAGTTGATTTGGATTGGTTTTAGTAGAAAATGAGACACTTATTCTCTTTAAGGAAGACTTGGTTTGAAAAAATCAACCGAAGGTTGACTTATGAGTTATAGGGCTTGGATGTAATTTCTGGTGATTCGATTAGCTTCGCGGGATGATTTGTGACTTAGTAGTGTGATCGGAATTGATTTTGGAGGTCCGGTGTAGAATTATGCTTGAATTGACGAAGTTAGTATTTTGGCAAATTTCGGTTGGTAGATGAGATTTTGATCCGAGGGTCAGAATGAAATTTTGAGAGTTGCCATAGTTTTGTTAGATAACTTTGGATATGTGTGCAAAATTTCAGGTCATTCGGGGGAGTTTTGGTCGGGTTTTTGATCGAATGCGAGTTTCGGAAGAATTTGAGGAACTTAGGCTTGGCTTTGATGTAATTTGATGGTTTTAGTGTTAATCGTAGTGTTTTGATGATTGGGGCAAGTTTGAATAAAGTATTGGATCATGTTTGTGTTTTTGGTTGAGGTCCCGGGGTCCTCAGGGTGAGATCGGATGGTTAAACAGAGAGTTTTGGAATTTTTGCTTGTTAAAAGGGCTGCTAATATCTGGTATCGTCGCAGGTGCAGTCACGCAGAAGCGGACGAGAAGGTCGCAAAAGCGGAAATGGACTCAGGGCAGATTCCGCAGAAGCGGAAATGGGGGCCGCAGAAGCGGTTTTCGCTGGTGCGGAATAGGAGCCGCAGAAGCGGCTGGGGATTTTAAAGAGAAAACCGGAGAAGCGGTGTAGTGCCCGCAGGAGCGGTACCGCATCAACGAAAATGGGACTGCAGAAGCGAGATGACTGGGCAGAGTATTAAATTAGTCTTCTTCGCAAATTTTTGAAAGAGTAACACATTGCACTTCAGACTTGGAGAGTTTCTGGGCGATTTTGAAGAGGGTTTCGAGAGCTTTGATCAGGTATGAATTCTTAGACTTAGAACATGATTTTATGGCGTAAATACGTGGATTAGAACTGAAAACTCAAGGAATTAAAGGTCAAAAATGGTGTTTTAGGGCTTGAACCTAAGAGAGATTAAATTAGGGATTTGAGGGGTCAAATGAATCCCGATTCTGGTAATTTTGATATGTATAGACTCGTGGCGAGGTAAGGAACCCGTTGATGTAAAAAAATTTGAGATTTGAGAAGTGGGCCCGGGGCTCGGGTTTTGGTAATTTCGGGATTTGTTCTCGCTATTGATTATTTTTGCTTGGGCTTTGTTCTCTTAGCATATTGTGATGTATTCCTCTGATTTTGGTTAGATTCGACGTGCGTGGAGGGCTGATTTGAGGAGAAAAGGCATCGCGAGCTATAGATTTCACCGGTTCGAGGTGAGTAATGATTGTAAATGATAGTCTGAGGATTTGAAACCCCATATTTGCACATCATAGTGCTGTATTGAGGTGACTTGCATGCCGGATAGCGAGCTGGGGTAGAGCACCATTGGGGATTGTGACTTGGTCCGTCCGATTGATGAAATTACTGCGTATTTGACTAGAACTACTTTTTATCATCATAATTTGGGCTGATTGCCATATTTGGGCTTTGTGCCAATTATTTGAATCCTTCAGGGACTGATATTACTGTTTTCGCATTATTTTTGCATATTATTTGATCTTGGTCCAAGGTTTTAAATACTGTTTCGCAAACTCAGCCATCTTTCTAAGATTTTAAAACTTAAACAATATTTTATTGACGTTTTGAGCTGAGAACTTTTTAATATTTTTCAAGAGGCTTATGTGCATTTCTGGATTGAGCATGAATCGGACTGCGCACCGCAACAATGTTATATTGATATTGAGGCCGAGAGCCTGGTTGACTACATTGATCTTGAGGCCGAGAGCCTAGTTGATTATATTGATATTGAGGCCGAGAGCCCGGTTGATGCCACGAGATGACTTGATATTGCGCTTAGGCTGCAGGAGCCACTCCGGAGTCTGTACACACCCCCAGTGAGCATCGTCGACAATAAATAAATGGATGGCTCGGGCTGCACGCCGCAGTGGGTACCAAAGTGTACCGTCATATACACTGCATTGCACTCATGCATTTGTTATTATTTGTATTACCTGTCATAATATTTCTTCACTCTTATTTCATTGGCTTTTATGCTACTTCTTGCAATAATTACCTGATATCCTGGCGTTATCTGTTAACGGAGTGTTGTGCCAGAGGGGCTGACTTTTGTGCTTGCTTACACTACTTGTTTCGCATTCATTTGCTTAACTGTTGGAAAAAAACATCTTCAAAAGAGGTTTCAAACTGAGCTAAGATATTTCTAAAGGTTTTACAGCTTCACTGCTTTCTCTCAAAGGGCTTTTCACTGCTCCTATATAGTATGATGGTTTGCTTTACGAGATTTCTTACTACTCAGTTGTTATTTACCCTTATTACTCACTGAGTTAGAGTACTCACTTTACTCCCTGCACCACCCGTGCAGATGTAGGTATTTATTCACCCGGTAGCAGTTTCTGGTTGATCAGAGGCAGAACTATAGGAGTAGCGAGGTGACTGCCTGCGTTCGCAGCACCATTGTTTTCTCTTTTGGTTGATTATTCCGACCTTATATATTTTAGGTCTTGTAGTTGTATTTATACTCTGATAGATGCTCGTGACTTGTGACACCCCGGTCGGACTGTGTTGGGTTGTAAATTTTATTAATTAATATCATTAAGTCGTATTTTGCTATTCATTTATGTTTAACCACTTTGAAAGAGACGAATTGGGTTAGTTGGCTGGCCCTGTCTTCATGAGAGGCGTCATCACGAGTGCGGGATTTTGGGTCTGACAAAAAAAGAAAGGGCTAATAATGTAAATATTAGATCGTGTCCTAGTAACGAAGATTGGTTAAATAAATTTCCAAATATTTTATCACCCATTTTCCAAAAACTCAGATTTTTTGACTTGAGAATATCTAGTGTACCCACCCAAATTTTGGAAACATAATTGCCATCCAATGGAGAAATAAAGAACTGTCGGAAGCTAGTGAATCCTTCACTGACTTTATATAAATTTGGGGTAGAAAATTTTTTGGTAATATTACTAGGAATAAAAACAAGCTCTTAGAAAGACTAAATGGTATACACAACTCCCCTCATTATATCCATAGTTATTTTCTGCAAGACTTAGAGGAGGATCTCATGAAAGATTATAACAATATCCTCAAATTAGAGGAGGACTATTGGAGGATGAGATTTCGAATTAATTGTCTTAATGAAGGTGATGCAAATACTAGGTTCTTCCAAATATCTGCCTCAAATAGGAAGCGTCTGAATCATATTATTTTCTTTAAAAATAGTGAAGGTACATGGATGGATAACCATCATCATATCCTAAATCATACACATGACCATTTTACCTCTATATTCATCACTAGTCATAAAGTTACAAATTGGTCTAATATGGTGCATATTCCAACTAGTTTTGATAACACTGATCTTTCATCTCTAGGTAACCCTCTTCTCGATTGTGAAATTAATATAGCAATATTTTCTTTTAATCCTTTCAAATCACCAGGGATAGATGGGTTTCACCCTTTTTTTAATAAAAAATATTGGAAAATTTTAGGTACCCCCGTTAGGAATTATTGTCATAAAGTCTTTAAAGAAAATACTATCCCTCCAGAAATTAATTCAACCTATCTCTGCTTAATTCCCAAATTTCCTAATACCAACCTTAACAATGTTCGACCAATTAGTCTTTGCAATACTATCTATAAGGTTATTATAAAAATAAATGCAAATAGGCTTAAACCACTAATTGATAGTATTAGAAGCCCTACTCAAGCCAGTTTTATAAAAAACATAAGGGCTAGTGTCACGACCCGGATTTTTCACCTTCGGGAGTAGTGATGGCGCCTACTATTAGGAGCTAGGCAAGCCAATTAATTTAATACTTCTCTCAACAACATTAATAATATAAAGAAGAACGAGGCAATTAATTTAAAAGCGGAAGTCTTAAAAACATAAATAACTAAAATCAAATGCGGAAGTTTAAATACAACTCTACCCAGATCCGGTGTCACTAACTCACGAACTACTAAAGAGTGCTAAAAATAAGTCTGAATAGAAGTACATCAATGTTTGTCTCGGTACAAGGAAAAACAAACTAATAACATAGAAGGGACTACGGTCTGCGGACGTCATCTAAGCTATCTTGAAAGTCCCTGGACTGAAGTCAACTCCCGATCGAATCCTCTTGCTGGAGCCCAAAAGCTGCTCCTGGATCTGTGTAAAAAGATGCACAGAGTGTAGCATCAGCACAACCGACCCCATGTGCTAGTAAGTGTCTGGCCTAACCCCGGCGAAGTAGTGACGGTGCTACACATGACTACCAATAATCCTGCACAGATATATATATATATATATATATATATATATATATATATATATATACATACAATTACTACAAAAGAAATAACAGCGGAAAGTAATAATTAAGACTGGGAGGGGAACATGCTTTTGGGGATAACAGATAAAATAGAACTGTAAGAATAAACAAAAAAACTACAATTGATCTCTTCTAACACATAATACGTGGTCGGCGTGCCATACGATCCTATTTCATAACATATAAGTGGTCAGCGTGCCACACGATCCCAATTCATAATATGTAAGTGGTCAGCGTGCCACATGATCCCAATTCATAATGCATGCCAGTCAAGCCGTTTGTATACATTGGAAATTATAAGCAACAAATCCACTATGAGGGGAAAAATTTCCTATGCAAAAATTGTGGCAGGCTAGGTCACAACCAATCACAATGCTTGGTTACTCTACAATATTCAAATTCCCAAAAGCAACAGGAAAATTAAGACACTACTACTCAACAACGGGTCCAAAGTGATTGGGTGACTGTCACATTCAACAAGCAAAAACATGTAGGCTCGAAGGCAATCCCAACAGCTAGGGTATTCAATCTAGATATAAGATCAAAATTCACTGATACGGACACAGGTATGTTTTTTAATTCCCAAAAGTTTAATTCTTAGAAGATTAAATATATGGAAAAAAATCCCCTTGCTTCATCCTCTATTGACACAAAGGTCAGTCAATCTTCTTATAGAACATCACTGTTAATTCATCTTTCTCAAATGTTGGTATAAAACCCACTAATCTTTATGAGAAACTAGAAAGTGAGCCCATGGTTTTCGAAACTAGCTTAACAATAAATCCGGCCAAAATCTCTAACACCCAATGCATGCAAAGTAAGTGCAAGAAACAAAAACATTGAGTACCCGGCTACCCCTATTTTAGAGAAATTAACTAATTCTAGTATAGATATTACCCTCCTACCAAGCCCTCCCTTCCAATACGTCTAAATTACATATGGACTTGCAAAGGAGGATTTCCAAATGGTAGAATCTTAAAAGCACATGGCAACATCTAAATCCACCAAAAATCTTGTTTATTCCCACACGCCAAATCATATATCCCCCAGGCAGACTGAAAATTCTTTAAACATCATTAAGCCTACTCAGCCCAATACTACCACTAATACATTAAATCAACCACAAGAGAGGATGCCAAGGCTTCCACTACCAACAAGGAGAAGATTTCGCATTGTCCCAAATATGGCTCCAGTAAACCTGGAGCCCAACCAAGTCAATGTGCCAAGACCAAGCATGAATCCACCACAACCGAGTAAAGGAAGATGAAGAACCCCTTTAACAAGCTACTCAACTGAGTGTGGAATTTTCAAGCCTAAACGAGGTAAAAATAATATTCTTCCCAGAACTATGGAGCAATAAATACATATTCAATTCCCGAGCACCATGTACAAATGCTCAATACATATTCATCCACCACAAGATCCCACAGTAGGAAAGCGAGAAATAATCCTAGTACCATCAAGAAGTAGGAGCCACAACACAGTGAAGAGGGAGTCCAGTGTCAACCATCAACAAGCACCTCTAATGAATATAGCCACTACTATAATCTTTTGGAATGTTAGAAGTTCTAACAATGACGATTTTCATCGTAACGTTAGGGATTTAATTGATACTCATAGGCCTTTCATGGTGGCCCTCCTTGAGACTAGGATGGTGGTGCATGCATCTCTCCTAAATGAGTTCAATTTTTCTGAACTCATAGAAGTTCCTCCGGAAGGTCAAGCTGGAGGCATGGCCATTCTCTACAGTCATAATGTCGTGACTGTTGAACAATTCACAAAAAATGGTCAGGAAATTAATTCCCTTATACATGTACGACCTTTCAATTTTAAATGGTTGTTTACTGCAATTTATGCTAGCACTAAATCCCACTATCGAGATATTATGTGGGATAATCTTAAAGCAATCTCAAACACCTACAAAGGTCTTTGGTTGTTAGGAGATACCTTAATGATATTACTAGTAGTAACAAAAAAGTTGAAGGTAGGCCCATGGATATGTCTAGAGCTTCAAAACTTTGGAAAAATATTGACTATTGTAAACTTATTGATCCAGGCTTCAAAGGAAGCAAATTCATGTGGTCAAACCATAGGAAAATGTGACGACCCGACCCGTTGTCTCAAGAGTTATCGCCCTGTTTCTCCCATTTTATTCTTCTTCATGTTTCACTATCAGAATTTGGTGTGTTAGAGTTGATTTGGATTGGTTTTAGTAGAAAATGAGACACTTAGTCTCTTTAAGGAAGACTTGGTTTGAAAAAGTCAACCGGAGGTTGACTTATGAGTTATAGGGCTCGGATGTGATTTCTGGTGATTCGATTAGCTTCGCGGGATGATTTGTGACTTAGGAGTGTGATCGGAATTGATTTTGGAGGTCCGGTGTAGAATTATGCTTGAATTGACGAAGTTAGTATTTTGGCGAATTTCGGTTGATAGGTGAGATTTTGATCCGAGGGTCAGAATGGAATTTTGAGAGTTGCGATAGCTTTGTTAGATAATTTTGGATATGTGTGCAAAATTTTAGGTCATTCGGGGGAGTTTTGGTCGGGTTTTTGATCGAATGCGAGTTTCGGAAGAATTTGAGGAACTTAGGCTTGGCTTTGATGTAATTTGATGGTTTTAGTGTTAATCGTAGTGTTTTGATGATTGGGGCAAGTTTGAATAAAGTATTGGATCATGTTTGTGTTTTTGGTTGAGGTCCAGGGGGCCTCAGGGTGAGATCGGATGGTTAAACAGAGAGTTTTGGAATTTTTGCTTGTTAAAAGGGCTGCTAATATCTGGTATCGTCGCAGGTGCGGTCACACAGAAGTGGACGAGAAGGTCGCAAAAGCGGAAATGGACTCAGGGCAGATTCCGCAGAAGCAGAAATGGGGGCCGCAGAAGCGGTTTTCGCTGGTGCGGAATAGGAGCCGCAGAAGCGGCTGGGGATTTTAAAGAGAAAACCGGAGAAGCGATGTAGTGCCCGCAGGAGCGGTCCTGCATCAGCGAAAATGGGACTGCAGAAGCGAGATGACTGGGCAGAGTATTAAATTAGTCTTCTTCGCGAATTTTTGAAAGAGTAACACATTGCACTTCAGACTTGGAGAGTTTCTGGGCGATTTTGAAGAGGGTTTCGAGAGCTTTGATCAGGTATGAATTCTTAGACTTAGAACATGATTTTATGGTGTAAATACGTGGATTAGAACTGAAAACTCAAGGAATTAAAGGTCAAAAATGGTGTTTTAGGGCTTGAACCTAAAAGAGATTAAATTAGGGATTTGAGGGGTCAAATGAACCCTGATTCTGGTAATTTTGATATGTATAGACTCGTGGCGAGGTAAGGAACCCGTTGATGTAAAAAAATTTGAGATTTGAGAAGTGGGCCCGGGGCTCGGGTATTGGTAATTTCGGGATTTGTGCTCGTTATTGATTGTTTTCGCTTGGGCTTTGTTCTCTTAGCATATTGTGATGTATTCGCTCTGATTTTGGTTAGATTCAACGTGCGTGGAGGCTGATTTGAGGAGAAAAGGCATCGCGAGCTAGAGATTTCACCGGATCGAGGTGAATAATGATTGTAAATGATAGTCTGAGGATTTGAAACCCCATATTTGCACATCATAGTGCTGTATTGAGGTGACTTGCATGCCGGATAGCGAGCGTGGGGTAGAGCACCATTGGAGATTGTGACTTGGTCCGTCCGATTGATGAAATTACTGCGTATTTGACTAGAACTACTTTTTATCATCATAATTTGGGCTGACTGCCATATTTGGGCTTCGTGCCAATTATTTGAATCCTTCAGGGACTGATATTACTGTTTTCGCATTATTTTTGCATATTATTTGATCTTGGTCCAAGGTTTTAAATACTGTTTCGCAAACTCAGCCATCTTTCTAAGATTTTAAAACTTAAACAATATTTTATTGACGTTTTAAGCTAAGAACTTTTTAATATTTTTCAAGAGGCTTATGTGCATTTCTATATTGAGCATGAATCGGACTGCGCGCCGCAGCAGTGTTATATTGATATTGAGGCCGAGAGCCTGTTTGATTACATTGATCTTGAGGCCGAGAGCCTGGTTGATTATATTGATATTGAAACCGAGAGCCTGGTTGATGCCACGAGATGGCTTGATATTGCGCTTAGGCTGTAGGAGCCCCTCCGGAGTCTGTACACAACCCCTAGTGAGCGTTGTCGACAATAAATAAATGGATGGCTCGGGCTGCACGCCGCAGTGGGTACCAGAGTGTACCATCATATGCACTGCATTGCACTCATGCATTTGTTATTATTTGTATTACCTGTCATAATATTTCTGCACTCTTATTTCATTGGCTTTTATGCTACTTCTTGCAATAATTACCTGATATCCTGGCGTTATCTGTTAACGGAGTGTTGTGCCCGAGGGGCTGA